>PVKA01005733.1:0-45834 GCA_004027165.1 Ctenomys sociabilis
CTCAATTGATTTTACTTGTTGTACGTTTCCTTTTGTATTTCTGCTTTTTGCTTGTTATACTAGGGAGACTATACGATATTTACACATGTGTGTCTGGTTTATTTCACTTATGAGTATATGTTCAAGTGGCATCCACTTCAGTATAAATGCTTCAAACTTATCATTCTTAATAGCTGAGTAATACTCCATTATATAGAAAAACCACATCTTTTTCAGCCATTCCTCATGTGATGGACATCTTGGTTGTTTCCAAGATTTTTCTATCAGACATTGTGCTGCTATAAACATATGTACACATATATCTCTATGATACAATGTATCCAAATCCTTTGGGAAAATTCCCAGTAGGGGTATAGCTGGCTTGAATGGGATTTCTAGTCCTACTCTTTTGAGGAGTCTCCACACTGATCTCCACAATGGTTGTACCAGTCTACATTCCCACCAGCAGTGGAGAAGCGTTCCCTTTTCCCCACAACCTCTCCAACATTTGTTGTTGGTTGATTTCCATGATGTATGTGTATAGACAGTACAGTTGGGATAGATAACGCTGTGCTTCTACATAATTCTATGAGAGGCAAGATCTGCACTAATGGTGGTTGGACAGGATATTATGTTGGCTTTTAGTACTATGGTCATCCACTAGGTAAATAATTATTGAATTTTTGATACAATTCAGGTATTAAAAAAATAAGATAAGTAAGCAACTACACTCTTAATTCACTGATAAGAGATATCTGCTAAAATAATATCTGTAAATATAATATCATGTATGCACCTTGTACAATACCAAAACGTTATGAAAATAGTTTGCAATGTATTAATTCATCGATTGTGTATGGTCAAGGTGTCTTGAAACTGTCTGATTGACATTTGTATTTTAATAAAAAAAATGAAAAAAAAAAGATAGTTGTACTACTAGATTCTCTTAGTTTATTGAAAATAAATGTCTGTGTTAATAGTTTTTGGAAGATATTTTTATACCCATATCTTTTACTCTGTATAACTACTTTAAAGATAACGTATTAACTATACATTGAGATAGTTTCTTATATCTTTGTTATGAAATTTGGCTTTACTTTTTTTCATACAATTAAAAAAATCACACAAGAAAAGACAAATGCAAAAAACTCATACAATGTCAAATAGAATAAATGCCAGTTGGAATAGTTAAGTGCTACATGATTACTATAAACTGCCGTCCTACAAATGGAAGAAACTATGGAGACTGCAAAAAGTTCATTGATTGCAAAGAGGTTTGGGTAGGAAAGAATGTGGAAACACAGCATGTGGAGGACCACCTGAGCAGCTTTTCTTGAAAGAAGAGCAACTGTCTACATTTTGGCTGAGCACCAGATTCCCAAAACATTAGATACTATCTCAATAGCATAACACAGATTACTTTATCTGCACATGGTAGAGAAAAATGTAGGCCACCCACTTGGCTCAGCTCACAGTAGTCACCTACTTCCCACAATTCTCAGTCATTCCTCCTTAAGCTACTCTTCCAATGAATAAAACCCGGATGCTGCCTGGGGTCAGCCTTTTTGTTCTGGAAAGTCATTTTCATGACTAGATTTAGGGCTCATTGGCTCCCCAGTAATTATAAATATGTTTTACTGTCTTTACTTTTGCCATGGGTTGCAATGCGGTTGATAGATTGGGATTACAATAACATTCCTTTGGTATTACAAATATTGACTTCTTGGACCAACATGAGAATCTGGAGAATCCCCTCAGATGAAGAACCATAAATGGTAAATAAATGCATGAAAAAATATCAAACATCACTGCTCATCATAGAGGTGCAGATTCAAACAAAATGAAGATTCCATCTCACTCCAGATAAAATGACTATTATCAAAAAAGCAGCCAAGGCCCCTACAACAGCAGACACTGTACACAATGAGACCATTTAACACAACATGAGCCATGATCAAAACTCATGGAATTAAATTTACTTCCTTAAGGACGAACCTCCACATAAACACCGGGCTGTAGGAACTCAGCTGGATCTGTGCAGGCTCAACAATTGCAGTAAGCGTACCAGTCTGGTGCGGACGCTGATACTAAGGAATGCTCTATGCTTGGGAGCCCCAGATACATAGTGAAATGGAAGATCTTTGTTCCTTACTTTTTACTGTGAGGCTAAAATTGGTCTAAAAGCCACTGAAGAAAACAAAATTTAATATAATTCAAGTTGAACAGGAAGAAAAAAATTAGTAAGACATGAGAACAAGAATGAAATGAAATTACAGAACTGAAAAATGCAATAACAACAATAAAAAGCTTGGCTGTCCCACTCAGAAGCAGTGTAAATGTGAGTGAGGATAGAAACAAAGATGTGAATGGGCAGTGCAATGGATCCAACAAAAGCAACAGAAAACAGACTGAAAAATAAAACCAATGATGCTTCAGTGACCTCCAGGACTCTAAGGTAATATGCAATGCTTACATATCTCAAGCTCCAGGAGAAAACAGCTTTTGAGGTAAAAGAGAATTAGAGTGAATAATAGCTTATTTTTTTTTTTTAATTTGATGAAAAACCTAAGTTAGCCACACAGATTCTAAAGCTAAGCAAACTCTAGGTCAAAGAACACAAACAAGTGCATACTCCAGCATTTTGCAGTTAAAATACTTAAAAACAGAAAAAAAAAAAATAAGGGTTTTCTCATACTTTCTCTTCTGCTTAACCCTCCACAATCTTGACTATGAAAGCGATAAACCATATTATTTTATGTTTCATAGCTTATGTTTCTTTTCTTGTGCTTACAATAAACTTTATAAGCATATTTAAAATGATCATTTGAAAGTATACTTTCTGTCTTACAAGTTTCATTTTGAATTCTAGAATATTTTATTTTCCCCAAAAATATTTTCTGACCATTGACTGACTACAGTGTGTATACCATCGATCAATTATGTCCAAATTGTGTGTTGTTTTTAAAGCACACACTAAAAACCAATAATTGACAATGGGTTATACACTGAAGTATTCAAGGTAAACTAAAAATGCTAAGAAAAGAGTCTTAAGAGGAGTCTCTTAGGTCTATGTTTACGTAAACACTTTTAAAACTGACATCAAAGGCTCAATCCATAAAATGAAAAGAGCGATAAATTATAATTCACTTAATCAGAACCTTTCATTATGTAATTTCTTGTGAAGAGAATAAAAGATAAACTATTGACAGGGAAACAAGTCTCAACCAACAAACAATTAATGCCTAAATATTTAATATATTTAAAAAGAACTCTCAAAACCAAAAGAGTGAATAAGAAATTTAGTTAAAAATGGACAAGGGGAACTTTGAAAGGCCATTTCCCATGAGATAATACAGAGATAGCAAATAATGCAGAAATTGTTCAACAGAGCCCTTTAGCCACTACAGAAGCACAAGTTAAAACCAGGAGGAGAACCAGACTCCATGCAGCTTTCTCAGCTGGAGCTACTTGGGACAACAAGGCAAGACAGTGGAAAGCTCCGGGTCAGCCTGCAAACTCAGCAAGAATCTGTCACAAAAATAAAGAAGGCTACAGACGTACAATGCATGCCCAGTATTCATGAAGTCCTGTATTTAAAGCCCAGTACCACAAGAAAGTAATAATAATACTGAGAAAAAATGTAAAAAATGAAACAAGGAAAAATGACTTTCATACCTATCAGAAACAATGACAAGTATAATGGCATTGCTACCTTAGAGTGAAGATCTAAAAAGTGCAACCATTAAGTATTATTAAGCTTTTCAATTGTGGAGACAAAATACCTACCTCATACACACTAAGAGAAGAAAGGGGTGTTTAGGCTCAGCCTCAGTTGACACCAAGACAAAAGCATCATAGTTTGAGGATACAGCAGAGGAAAGCTGCTCACTTTGCTGATGGAAGATCCAGTCCTGCAGAAATCCTAACCTCCGGATGCAAGAGAATGATGGGGTAGTAGGGGGTCTCACATCAGATATAAACCACCACACACATGTTGCAAGTTGGAGTATTAAGTCCTAGGGTCTCAGGTTTCTATAAAACATCTTGATAAGTTTTTGTATTATTAAAATAAACATGGAACTAACATATTCTTAAAATTTCAACTCATACATTCATTCAAAGGAAAAGTATGTTCACAGGACAGCTGCTTAAGAAAGTTCATAGCAGCTTTATTTTTAATAGCTCCAAACTGATATAAACCTGATAACCTTGAAGAGGTGAATCGAACAGGATGGAATATCCCCTCACTATGGAAGTCAACTCCAACAGTAGAAGGAATGGAGTGGCCAGCATATCCTGTATGGATCACCAAAGAGTTTTGCTTAGTGAAAAGTGAGTCAAACTCAAAAGATTGTGTACTGCAGTATCAACTTGTGTAACACATGAGTAATGACAAAATTACAGAAATGGCAATGTGTTTGGTGGGAGACAGGGGATTGAGAATGAAGGTAGGTATGGAAGAGGAGAATGATACAAATGGAAATTATTCATGCTTGTCATCTGGAAGTTAGTGTACCGGTTATGACAGTGGACTAGCTACTACAGTACTGTGAAATGGGAAAATGAGCAACCTGAACAAGAAATCCATCTGCATGTCTTACAAATATATATGAATGTATGTTTACTTCAAATTTTAAAAAATAAGAGCCAAAGATATAGTGAAATGGGAAAAAAGTGTTCAAAAGGAAAAGAGAATTAAGGAAGTAAGGGAAAATATAAGATAATTTTACTACTTAGTTCATTGAAAGATTTATGCTAATATCAATTGGAGAATTTATATGCCCATATGTTTTACACTGAATAACTACTCTGAAAATAAAAATATGCAATGTATCAACTATTATTATTCTCCTATTATTTTATGAGTTTGTGTTTTATTTTTTTCCATAAAATAAAAGATACTTATATTTGCAAGTAAGATGAAATAGGACAAACACTTGGTAATTTAAAAACAATTTCCAATTTAACACATATTTTGAATTGAATTAACACATATTTGAATTTAAGACACTCACCACTCCTATGACCTGGAGTGGTGAGTGTCTTAAAATGAACTACTTGAAGAGACATTTTACACTTACTTTTCTGGATTAGACCATGACAAAGTCTAGACCCATCCCTTAAGGAGTCTTTACAAAGAACCACTCAGGGGTTGCCTAAATTACTGGCTCATCAATGTCATCAAGAAGCCAGGATTTCTCCCTTTCTTCTTCTCTGTCTCTATCTTTGCTATGCAAGGCTGGTTTTCCTGGGCATAAGATATTTTATCAAAATATTGCATGTCAAGCATACACAGAACACAATCTCTCAACAAAAAAAAAAGTTTCTTCCATTCTTTCTAACTGCTGACATCTATTTTCAAGACTTTTTATAGATATCCTGCCACTACCAAGAAAAATATAGAATTTTCATATTTGCTTGGATTAATCGGTCTTTTCCTGCATTTAATAAGAATGACACATTGAACAGCACTGGCTCATGCAAAGGAGTAGAACTAACAGCAGGAGTTACAAATTCTTGCTTAAAATTAATGTTAAAATTTCTATAAGCCAGAACTTGTGTCCTCCAATCATTTCCTTGCCATTCAGGATGGTAATGCTTATAACAAGGCGGATGTCTTGGATACTTTTCTCTCTTTGATGGGACAAAATACGTGACAACCAAAATTAAGGAAGGAAAGGTTTATGGAGACTTCAGTCCAGACTCAGATAACTCTCAGTCCAAGTGGCTCATGGCAGAGGGCAACAGCTCATGATGTTGGAAAACATCAAAACAGCAAGAGCAAGAAGGAAGGAAGACTGGCACAAAGCAAACCTCTCCCCCTTCCTTATATTGAATTCAGGTTCTCCACCCCAGGGGCAGGTAGCGCTCACACCCATAATCCCAGCAGCACACACTCCCATGATCCCAGCATTGGATTGTGAATTAATCAGAAACTCTAGGAGCCCACCTCATATCTGAATGAGGCTTTGGGGGGATGACTAGACACAAACCTTATCAGCAGATGAGTCGATTATCTGTCGTTCAGTCGGTGACACTCAAGCATTGCTGTTTATAAACATACTTGGTGGTAAATTCATCTTGTGCTACGAAGATGCTAGTGATTGTCACTGAGGGATTTAGTCTTTCCCTTAGTGCTGTCTTAAACTCTTAGGATAAGATTTACTATACTGAAGTATGACTTAAGTAACATCATTCATGCCTTCCTGCATTATCAAGTGAATTTCTAAAGAGCAAACACCGCATCAGATTCACTGTTACATCCCCAGGATCAGGACTTGCATCTTAGTGTTGTAGGCAGTGGAGTTAGATAAAAATATTTTTAGGCAGCCAGGCAGGGCTGGGCCCTCAAAAGAAATAATACAGGAAACAAGATGCCTGCAACTCCGGGAATGACAGAGGCTCCTGCTGTGAACCAGACCTAAAGGCCAAACACATGCTAAGAGTAACAGCAGGGATTGATATTTTAAACAGGTAGCAATCACCTGAAAAGATCCAAGTGAATCACTAGCCCAACCCCCTAGGGGAAGAGACCCTGTCCTGTATTCATGCCCATTTTTTACTTGACTCTCGTCCCCATTTGGTCCTGAACCTAATCAATTTTACCTGAACAATGGTGCTTGTAATCCCATTGGTTGACCATAGTTTTGTCCCACCCCACATCCGCCTAAGCGAGATTTGCATGGTTTTGCCCTATAAAAGTCCCCAAAAGAGGCAGCTTCTTGGGCAACTGGCTTGGGTCCCCCTTCTGTCCCTCTCCAACAGAAGCTTTTCTATCCAATAAAGGTTTTTCCTCAACCTCCGTTTGTTCCTAAAATTCATTCTTCAGTTTTAGAGAACATGAACTCATCCAGGTCAGGTTGGGAGTTTTATTTCCCTGTATCATTAGCACCATAAAAGACACGAGATAATTTTAGTTAAATTAAGTACAACACTCTAACTTCAGACTCTCTACAGTGTCATTTACAAGAGTAATAACAACTATACATTTCATGGTTTCCCCATGTATTAGTATGAATATATTTATAAAAATTCAAATCTTAAATGTGATGTTTTATATAAACAGAGTAATGCATATTAAGGAATCTTAATCCTTCAAAACTGACCTGTTTAGAATTGAGCATTAATGGAAAGATATCTGTTTATTAAAGAAAACTTGCACACCTGTGGAAATCACAGAACAAATATTGGAAATAGATGAAATACTGAGCTGAACTAGATGCTGTTATAAATGCTGAAAAGAAGGTACATTGGCCATCAAAAACAACTCCAAATTGTTTTCTACGTGCATTCCATTGCTGATTATCCTCATAAAATGTTCCTCCACAAGAACATATTCAGGAAAAACTGCTGATCATTCATTTCTATATTTAGTTTCCTATTTACAAGAATGGAACAAGTGAATAATCATAAAAATATATCAAATATGCCCTCAATTTGATACCTAGAAATAACAAAAATATATATAGCAAAGATAAATTTTGTTTCTACACTATTTCATAATTTTGGATTAAATATTCTTTCTCACCAGTTTAACAATTGATATGTTAATATAATAACTGACAGGTTTTATGGAAACCTGTTTTTGTGGAACTGAAAAATAAGATAAGAAAAGGGAAAATACAAATAAAATGAGAGTTGCTTGTCCTTCCTATTACATGTTTCTACTGGGAACACAGTTTTGGGAAGTGACTGCATGCAGAAAACCCCTCCTACTTGTCTTCACCCTTTAAGGCTTCTTCTTTGCTTCTTTTTTCCTTCAGTCCCCTTCTTTGGCACCCAGAATCTGTGCCCTATTTTCCTAGCATCGCCTTTTATGTTGCATGATAGGCTTCTTGCATAAGAGAAATGGTGTGAAATTTAACCCCCTGAGTCTACTTCATTTCAATTCAAACAGTGCTCAAATTTTCCATAGATTTCCTGCAGGTGACTCTATTACATTCTTTGGTATGGCTCAAGGTTGTAAGGGTTTTAAAAAATTATGCTATTGGGATGTATTTTAGTGCATAACACTCACATTTCTTGAGAGGAGTTGGCACAACCACGTAGCACATTAATCAAGCATTTCCTTCTCCTCCCCTCTGGCCCTCGTCTCCATTGCTTGCTCCCTCTCACTTTTGCAAAATATTTATCTCCCTATTTTCTATCACTCACCTTTTATGTTGTTGCTCTTTGATAATTAATGCTTCAGGCTTATCATATAAAAGAAACCATGCAATATTTAAGTTTGCATGTCTGACTTATTTTACATAATATTATGATCTAAAGTATATTCATTTTTTGACAAATGACTAAATTTTATTATTCTCTTTTGACAAAGAATTACTCTACTGTGGATACATATTACTTTTTAAAATCCATTCAGGGGCTCAGCTGTTTAAACGCCTGCTCGTGCAAAGTAGTCAGGAGCAGGATACTAGAGTTTGATCCTCAGCTCCACTTGCCTTGCCAGACCTGCCCTCAGGAAGCCTGAGCCACTAAAAATAATTCTTTAGGGGCTGGGAAGATAACTCAGTAGAATAAGAACTTCCTGGCAAGTACAAGGGTCTGAGTTCAATCTCCAGTTCTGAAAAAAAAAAAAAAAAAAAAAAAAAAAAAACTCCATTCATATTTGTTCAAGGACCTAGAGACCAGTTCCAAAATGTAGCCATTGAGTCATGCTGCTATAACCAGAAGCATGCCTTCATGACCGTAATATGATGTTATTAACTCTTTTGACAAGATACTTAGAAGGGACATTGCTGTGTCGAATGGAATTCTTATTTTGAGTTTTCAGAGAAATTTCCATCATGATTCCTAGAATGGTTGTGCTAGTTTACATTCCCACAAGCAATGTACATGGATTTCTTTTTCCCCACAGTCTCACTACAGCATTTAATATTTGACATATTTGTGACAACTGTTATTTCTGGACTAAGATGGTTTCTCAGTATTATTTTCATGTGAATTTCTCATGGGCAATGATATTAAACATTTTCCTTATTTCATTGGCCATTTCAGTGTGTTCTGTGAAGCTTGGATTCCTTTCATTTGCTTATTTTTTTGTGATCATGGTATCTCCCCTGCCAGGTAAGTATGTCATTTGCTTATTTTTTACCACTGGACATTTCATTTGAAGGTTTAATCTTTTGACTTCTTGATAAATTCTATTTGTAGGCATAATCACCTGCCCAAGCAATAGCTTCCACATATTTTTATTAATTCTCTAGGTTGCCCCTCTGCTCTATTGGCAATGTCTTGTGCTGTAAGAAACTGTAATTCAATGTGATCCTAATTGTAGATCCTCAGTATTACTCCTCGGGCAAGCCTGTGCCAATGCCTTCAGCAGTTTTACTTAATTTACCTTTTAGCAGGTTAAATGTTTCTGTTTCAACATTTAGACTTTTGATCTATTTTAATTTTAGTTCAGCACGTTGTAAAAGAGTCCATTTTCAAAGCACCATTTGTTTAAAATAGCTTTCTTCCCTTTTGTTAAAGATCAGGTAGCTTCACGTTCCTGGAAGGGTATTTGCTTTCTCCATTCGGTTTTATTCATCCAACATTTCTGTTTGTTTGCTTTTTGGCCAGTGCTGCATTCTTTTCATCACATTTGCTCTGTAGCATGACTTGCAGTTGGGAACAGGGAAGCCTCCTGCCTTTGTGGCATTTCCCACAATTGCTTTTGCAACTCTGGGCCTGTCTTTTCATACTTTTAAGCCTTTCCTCTCTATTTCCATTAGGGACGCTACTGCTAATTTGATTGGGAAATGAATGAAATTATTATTTTGGATAGTGGGGGAGGGGTGTTTCTGAACTATTGCATCTATTGTTGAGGGATATTGAGAGACTAATTTGCCTCGACTGCAACTTGAGCCTAGAGGGCGAGTTGCAAGGTGTTTCTAAACAAGGTTTCCAAAGGAAAACCTGTAAATGAGAAGCCCTATTTAGCCTCCAAAGCCACTTAAGTAAATAAGCATGGTTAAATCAGTTGTGAAGGCAGACGGAGTTACTTCTAGCATCTCTTCACACGCAGGTCACAGAATTATGACTCGTTCCCTTGTAAAGCTTGAACGTATAATTCATTTATCTACTAAGTTGGGGCTTTGGACATTGCCATATGACAAACTATCTCCAGGGAATTAGCAGGTGCATTTTGGACATAAAATGCAATTGTTCTTTCTTTTACAGATTCTCTTATTCTTTTGGTCTTCTGCCTTTTCCCACAGGAAGAAAACAACTCCATTAACTGTTGCTTCAGAGAGAACTGAGGAGATCTGGGCAGACCTACCACAGAAAGAAATCAAGATCCACACGTCCTATGTCCCCTAAATCTTAGCTCACTGGTAGGTTTGATTGACCATTACCACACACAGTATAATGCAGAGAAATTTCAGGAGTAAAAACAAATTCATAAAGGCTCCAAAGGGCCAGTTAAAAAGATGCACTGTGTAATTTATAAGCAGAAATACATAGAAATTCTGGTAATTGGTATGTTAATTTCAAAGTCTTAAAAACTATCTTTTGATACTCCTATAATTCCAAAAGACAGTATCAGATAATTTAGGAGAGGTATCATGTTCAACAAATTCTCTCTTTCACAAAGGAGTTTCAATGTTTTGGTGAGAAAATGTATTTTTGGTGTATTTTACTTGCGTTTGTTGCTGCTGAGACAAAATACCCAATTCCCAAAGTTAAAGGTGAAAAGGCTGATAGAACTCACGTTTTGCATGAGTTTCTGTCCACCATCTCCTGGTTCCAAAGCGTGGGGATGGCAGACAGGCGCTGAAGAGCAACCGCACAGGGCACAGGGAAGGCGCTAAAGCAACAAGGGGATTACCATTCTTGGTGTCTTTTACGTCTTATCCAGGCTACTCAGGGTGAGGGGCACTCACAGACTTGTCCTAGTGCCCTTGATCCTGTTATTGTACTATGAATCAATCCCAGGGTCACAGTGTTGTACACCTTTTTTGGAGGATCTAGCCACCTCCAGAAAAAAAAAATATATATATATATATATATATTAAAATATATATATATTTAAATCTTTCTTTAGATAGATAGGCAGGTAGATAGATAGATAGATAGATAGATAGATAGATAGATAGATAGATAGATAGATAGATGACAGATAGATAAATAGATAGACCTCTATCTCTATCACTTACCTGCCTATCTGAGAGGAGAGAGAGAGAGAGAGAGAGAGAGAGAGAGAGGGAGAGGATTCTTTTGATAGCTACCAAAGAAAATTACAAATCAATAATATGCTGAATACAAAGAGAAACACAGCACTGAGGTATGAGATGAATCAAGGGACATTTCCATAAGAGAGAGTCTTGATATCATCAGATTTCAGGAAAGAAGGAAACAAGCAAAAGTTCTTTTGTTTTCTGCAGGCACAGATTAATGTTTCTGATGCCTTAAGCCACTTCTCATTTCTTCTTCTTTGATTCAATTTTATAAAGGAGGAGTAGTTAAGCCTGTAGTTAGGTCCCTGAGTGACTTCTGTTCCCAATTCCTAACTTCATTTTGACACATACTGTAACTGTATCATAGTATTTATTGAAATACTCCATCAATCAATGTCAATCATTCAATAAAAGAAAATGAACTGCAGAAGTTCTGCTTCATTAATTTAATCTTTGTTACTGAAAACAAATAGTAAGATAATTCAAATAAACTCAATTTAAAATTAGGTACATCCACAAATGACCATCAGATATAAGGCAGAATTAGCTTTAAACTGATGCAAAATCTAAAACAATAAAAAGCTAGAAAAATTAAATTATTCTCAATGTTACTCTAAAATGAAAACAAAAGTCACTAAAGTAATTGTACAGCGCACTTAGCAAGTATGTTTTCTCTCTATTTAACCATTCCACACTGTCAATAAAATGTTGAATAATTACTGTGTTGTCCAAGTAATTGAAAATTTAACAGCAATAACATTGGAGAGCTTCCACATGTCTAATTCTGTTTAAAACATGAAACTTTCCATCAGCTGTGAATGACAGCTATCTTCCATGCAAAAATTAAGAACAAGGTCACAATAGTGATTTCCTTAAATTGTGTCTCAGTATGCTATTAAAATTATTCCACTTATAACTTTATGACAAGGAATATTTCCAGGCTGACATAGCAGTTTCTTCATAATGACAGAAAAGTTTGAGATCTGTGGAGCATGAGACACAAGATAGACAGGGAGGAAATTTATTTAAAATCCATATTCTCTAAAAAAAAAGATGTTCTAATTTAGAAAGCACACATTTAGCCAGCTGGGGGATCTTGGAAGAATCACTGAACTACTTTAATTTTCATTATACTGGTTTTTTTTTTTTATTTTTTAAAAACTACAAAATAGTGATAGAAAAATTGCAGCATTAGATATGATACAAAATTCCACTAAACAAGTAATAGGAATTCAATAATGGCTGCTGTATTAAATGACACTGTCTTCAAATTAGTTGTTCAGATCACCAGATAAAAATATACAAGATTTTATTGTAAATTTCAGTAGATAAAATTGACAAGAACTCTCTGAAATTCCAAGACTCTATATTTCTGTCACATTTTTAGAACAATAATTCTGTTGAAAGAAAGAAAGAAAGAAAAAGATAGAGAAACAAAAAGTGACTTCCTTCTCTAATAATAACTCAATATCTGCTTCTGAAAATTCCCAGTTCTCATCATGAATTTCTAAGTCACAGACATATTTAATGATAGGGAAAGATGTCTCTAATTTAATAACATTTGTTTTCTTTTTTCTTTTGTTATGTGTTTGGTACAGGGTCTCACTATATAGATCGGACTCATAGTGATCTTCCAGTTTTTAGTTTCCCAAGCACAGGGACTACAGGTGTGCACTACCATGCACAGTCCCAGGCTCAGAGCACCCAGCAGGTAGGACCTATGAGGAATCTGGTGCTTTGTTGTTTAATTTTTAACAGAGTTTGTTAAGTATCCAGAGGATTTGTTTTCTTTACAAAGATCATACAGTAATTTATACATTAAAGAGTCATATTAAATATTTTCTTTATATGGTGCAACAAAAATTTGCAATAAAAGGAAACTTATTAGCAAAACCCACATTCATTCAGAAAAACAATATGCTTACACATAAAATGATCCCATTATTATTTTTTATATGAGCCCATAAAAATTTGATCTTAACATACATTGAAAAGAGAAGTAAAATTATACATAATTTAAAGACACCATGACTTATGCTCTTCCCCAGTACAATTTAAATAGCAGAACTTGAGAAAATGATGAAAATTATCCATAGAACAGAATAAGAAGATAGTTTTGTTGGAGAGCGTCAACTCTTGCAGTAATTAATACAGCAGTTAGTGGGCACAGCATCTCAATGGCACAGCAGAAATGCATGTGCATGTAGAGGGTAGAAGTAGCTCCTCCATGTATGCCATCGTATTTTGAGCTAAAGGACTGCACCTTACCTTTACATATTTTGTAAAAATGGATTGAAATTTTCATGTAAGGAAAAAGACACATTTCATCCCAATTAACTGGGCTGACAGCAGTCTAATGATTAAGTACAGCTGATTTGTCTAGTTTTGTCACCGGGTTAGCAAAGATGAAAACCAAGTTGGTGTTGAAATCGTTCACAATGATAAATAGACATAAACTTTCCCTAAGAGTGGAATGAACATTCACAATGTCATTAACCAAATAAGAAATTGTAACCTGCCTTTACAAAGTTCAAAGGAAAGAAAAATAAACATCACAAGTTGTCTGTATATAAGGTTACTCTCTTGCTCATGTGATGGGAGAAAATGTTTGTTGGATTTGGTCCAGTTTGAAGTTGCTGTGGGAAATGGACTGAAGAAAAGAACTTGAATGTAATAGTGTGGACAGTAAGAAGTAGAAATCTCAGGGTTTCATCAAGCTGCAAAAGTTGGCTAGGTGCCCTTACCTCTGGATTATAACATTTGAGTTGGATGGGTCACTGCGTTCATAGCCAGCCCCTATGACTAAGGGGAAAATCCCTACCCTATGGTATCGGGGCTGGCCAAACAGACCCCCACCCCCAACATATTAGGTGTGGGTTCTCTAGTTCATGAAAAAAGATGGCACAAACCACTCAGGGCCACATGGTATGTGCTTTGGGGAACAGAGTAATAATTTTATGAGAGGTAGGCTTCGGCTTGCCAAGGGAGTGAGTTACCTGTGTTCCTACTCAAGGATATAGCTGACTTCTTCAAATTATTCTGCACTTAACAGTAGCTACAACCAATTGCTTCAGGATAAACACAAACTTCTTCATTCCCTTGGTTCACAGGATTCTTTTAGCTATGGAATCTCATTTATAGGAGCAGAGTGAAGAGGGGAACTTATAGCATTCCCAGTTTTACCAGACTTCTGTGCAGCACATAATATAAGGCCTTAATTATAGAACTTAAAATAGTTAAGGTGTGTGGAACACACAGCACAGAGAAATTGAACACAAATTCAATGTCACACAGCAAGTTGAGTGGCAAAACTGCGATAGGAAGTTTCTGATTCCACTCCTACTTGCATGAATCCATAATTTATGTTTCGCTTATTTTCTAAAAGGTTGTGTATTAAATATAGATGGACCTAGTTATCAAAATAGAGTGCTGGTATTCTAGAAATTTCATAGTATGGATTTCGTGTCATGTATTATTCAATGACCTCCACATTGAAGATTTATACCTCATCTTCTAGGTTGTTTTAATTGGAAAAATTAGAGGATGATTAAAATTTATGGGTGGAATGCACCCTTCCATTTCCCTGTAAGTTTTATCTGCAGACTCATAATAGTTAGCTAAAATAAATTTAGTAAACATCATTCTACAGATGATATATCTTTCTTAAAAATCATGTTTACAAACGCTTTCATTTTGTTTGTACTTAGACCAAGTATAAGCCAAATATAAATACAAAAGTAATGCAATAGAAAGAAATAGAATGGGAACAAAGAAAATCAGGCTCTCTGTAAGTTCCACAGCCCTGGATTTTCTGAGTTTTCTGTGGTGCTCACTTCTCTCAGAGGTCATGCATCAGGGGCCGGGCAGGGGAATATTACTGCCCCTGTGTCCTGATCAAATGTGGACTGCAGCTCTTTGGTGTCTAATCATGCATAACTTGTACCATGTGTATTTCCTTCTTTAACTCTGGAGGAAAGCGTCCTTTCTCACATCACACCTGCTCTTTTTATTCATCTAAAATGATGACGTGATTGATATGGTAGCACGGTACAGATCCTTCACAGGGCTTTGTGCCTATTATGCTTTGAATCATCTTAAAGACTGATGACTGCTCCTGACCCACCCTATTTCTCTTCACATTAGACTCTTGTCTCAAATTACTTTGAGTCGTTTTATTTCACTTTGATGTAGCAGAAGCCCTTCTCTCTCCTCCTTATTTAACTTGTAGCCTTCTCTTTGGATTTTCCAGCTATTCTTGCAGAGTTCAAAGTCACATTTTCCTCACAGTTGAAAGTATAATGACTAAAGAAGCACGGTGCTAAGTTTGGAAAGATCTCCTCAAAAATCCCTACTTGGGCCTTTCCAAATTCAGTAGATGCCAGTTAATGAAAGAATGAACAAAAGTTTGGAACAAGGTTAGGTAATGGTTTATGGTCCTAAGTATAGAAGACATGTCTTATATGAAGAAAAAAAAATATAAAGTACTTGTAGGCATCCTTCCTTCGAGTTTCATATACAGCACAATGGCAATGGTCAAGGATTTGGCAACCTGAGAGTACTAAGTTCAAATCCGGCTTCATCATGTACCTATCAAGATCTTGAGTTGGTTACTTAACTGACTTCTCAAGACTTATGTATTTTCACTTTGAAATATGATAACATTGTATGTGTCATAATTTGTAGGAAAACTTAAGAACTATAGTTGAATCATTTTTAAGTTATCCCAGATTGGGGCTGCGGATATGGCTCAGTGGAATAAGCACTTCCCTGGCAAGCACAAAGGTCTGGAAGTTATTCCAGGTAGCTGATAAAGGAGAAAGAAAATTAACCCACTTTACTACTTATTTTTTCAGTAGTGGGGATTGAACTCAGGCCCTTGTGCTTGTCAGGCAAGCCCTTTATTCTACTGAGCTATCTCTCTGGCCCTCACTTTACTGCTTTGAAAACATTTTCTTCATGATTACAATCTTTCAAAAATTTTTTAAATTCTATTTTACTTTGAAAAATAGAAACAAAAGCAAAAACAATTAGCAGAAACAAGCACAGAAACATAGTAACACACAACAACACATATGTTATAGATTTTCAAAACAAGAATAGCCAAGTAACAATGGTTGTTGTTACTGCTTGACTTCAAGAAACATTTTCTTTTCTTTTCTCTGTATTTTTGTTTTTACTTTTTCAAATGTTTATTTTAATGACAATATAATTATATTATAATAATATAATATAATATAACATAATATAATACAATTATTGATAAGATATTAGAAACAGTCCATATTTAGAAGATCAAGATGAGAGATATTAAGCATGACCTTTGTATTACACATTGCTATCTTTGATGTAGTTGCTTAGATCAGAGATATCAGCATATAGAGTTAGTCAAGTTGAAAACTCTACATGTTAAATGTTATTTTCAGAAAACTGATGAAAATTATTACTACAATCATCTCAGTGATCTTTAATATATACTTGCATGTTTTTCCCCCTTTTCTCCCCTGTGTTTTCTCATTTTCTTCATCTTCACTGTTTAATCCTTAAGCTTAGATTCTTTCCATTTTACTGTAAATATTATTCCATTCAGGTTTTATTTTCTTCTTTCAGAAACTTACACTAGGAAGATAATACAATGTTTACCTGTGGGTATGATTTATTTCACTTATGATTATAACCTCCAGTTGCACCCTCTTACCTATATGGGCTTTGAGTTTGTCTTTCTTTATATCTGAGTAATACTCCATTGTAAAAAATCACATCTTTTTTAATCCATTCTCCAGGTGCAGGGCATTTTAGCCAAGATTTGTCTATCACCAATTGTGCTGCTATAAACATGGATTCACATACATCACTGTGGTAAGATGTTTTCTGTTCTTTTGGGGAAATACGCAGGGAAATAATAGCTGTACTGGATGGGATTTCCAATCCTAGTTTTTTGAGGAGCCGCCACACTGATTTCCATAATGGTTGCACCTACATTCCCACTAACAATGGAGAAACATTCCTTTTTCTCAGAGCTTCTCCAACATTTGTTATTAGTTGATTTCTTTATGATATCCATTCTTTCTAGGGTGAGATGCTATCTAGATGTTGTTTGACTTTGCATTTCTCAAATAGCCAATGCGGTAAAACATGTTTTCATGTATTTATTGGTCACTTGTATTTCTTCCTGTGAGAAGTGTATATTTATATCAGATGCCCATTTTTGAATAAGGTCTTTAAATTTTGGGTGACTAATTTTTTTTAGTCCCTTATATGTTCTAGATAGAAAATAATGGTCTGAAGTGAGTATTGGTTATGATGTTTTCCCCCAATTTGTGGGTTGTCTTTTCACTCTGTTTGTGATTTCTTTTGCAGACATGCAGAAACTTCCCAGTAAAATGAGAATCCACTTGCTGATTCTTTGACGTTGATTCTTTCCTGTGCAGTTTGGTTTTTGTTCACAAGCTGTCAAACTTACAATAATAACCTTACTTTGTCATTCTTAGAATTCTTCCAGTGTTATGCAATTCTAAATTTGTATTGTTAATCAGATATTCTCATTAGGAGCTTTAATTTTGTTCTATAGGTTCTTCATTATGGTAGTGATGAAGCACGAAGAGTGCAAAAGAGTGTCATTGGACTACTGTTTACTAAAATCATTTAGCCATGCATAGTACATATAAAACTGCATATTCAGAGAACATTAACTGTGTTTTGAATACATAACTTGAAATAGACAAGGGGAATTTATTGAGTTGAAATGTGAAGTGAGGCAGTTTACTCAATAATTTCATCAAGCTTAGTTAGGTCTGTGGAGTGCCTGATCTACACTATCCTTGAAATAGGCCTGGAGATACAGCAACAAGCACCAGTCTCTAATCCCACTATGCTGAAGCTGTGTCCCCAAAGCAGGTTTGCTTCTATATTTTTGGTTTCTGTAGTTGGGGATTTATCTGTACAAATCTTTTCTATGGCTCTAGATGGCACCCTAAAGAAAATGTATTCGCATGGCTGTATTAGTTATTCTATGTTTGCTAGAACAAATACCCAACACACACTACATGAATGAGGAGAGGTTCATTTGGCTTTCACTTTCCAGGGAGTTCAGCCCCCGCCATCTGGCTCCAAGGTAGAAACATGTGGTGAAGTGGCCTCTTGACAGAGAGCTGCTCATCCTGTGGCAGGCAGATGGCACAGTGAGAAAAGGGGGAGTGGGAGACAGGACACACCCCTCATGTCACAGTCCCAGTGACCTCCTTCAGGCCATCTCCAGCTCCTTGCAGCACACCCAGCTCTGAGCACAGCATTGGGCGAACCTGCTGCTAAATGCAGCACAGCCTTGGCCCCACCACCTTCCACATACCTAGGACTGTGAAGCATTTTAGGTCAAAACTACAGCATGGCCCCAAGCATTCCACCAATTTGCAAAAGGTAAACTACTCAACTAGGCACTGTACTCTTCATGAACATAAGAAGGATGAATTAATGCACAGAGTCACAATCCCACAAGATAGGAGAAAGAGATTATTTTTTTGGTGCTGAAAGACAACTCTGTTGTAGATAGATTATTCATACATCTCAAATCTACTTGAAATAATCCTTAAGCATGGAAAGGGTGCAGAAGAAAGATAAAGGGAATACTATGGCAATGAATGGATGTTATTTTACATGTTTGGAAAGTGTAATAGAAGCCCTGGGTGAGAGGGTTCTGAGGCTGCCAACATTCTTTCTGGCTCGCCTGAGTTTCAGCCATGGATCTACAACAAAATACTGGAGGCTGGGTGATGATCAAAGAGCACAAAAATATCTCTTGCAATCTAGAGCCTAGAAGGTCAATGTGAAGGAGCTGACAGGTGACAGTTTTCTTTCTTTACTTTTTTTTTCACAAAAAGAATAAATAAAAAAAATTATTTTTTATCCAATAAAAATGATAGGAATTCAATAATGGTTGCTGCATTGCATATTGTTGTCTTCAAGTTAGTTGTTCAGATTACGAGGGATGAGCATGCAAAATTGGTCAAAACATCAAAAGGAAGAAAAGGGAAAAAAAGCATTAACTATTTCTTTCAGTAGGCCAGTGGAAATCAACAGTAGACTTAACCATATCTTATGTACACATATTTCTTTTTCTCTTTCTTTCTTTCTTTCTTTCTTTCTTTCTTTCTTTCTTTCTTTCTTTCTTCCTTCCTTCCTTCCTTCCTTCCTTCCTTCCTTCCTTTCTCTTTCTTTCTTTATTCTCCTGTCTCTCATCCAACTTATTTCTTCCCTTTGAGCAGGTTTTTTTTTTTTCCTTTTCACAGTGTCTATTATGTCCTTTGGATTTTGTTTACTCTTTCAGGCTCTTATAATGGGGAGACAATATGATGTTTACACATGCAGGTCTGATTTATTCCACTGACGAGTATGGTCTCTAGTTGCATCCATTTATCTATAAAAGCCTAAGGTTTATCTTTATAGCTGAGTAATGCTCCATTTTTGAAATGACACTGTGTTGCTGTACTTTCCAAAGTGAATAAACTTTATCACCTTACACAGCAGAAGGGACGGAAGGAGAACTCTTGCTCTGTAGTCCTTTTGTCACTCATCTGAAAGGGTCCCATCTCCTTCTAATGGTGTCATCACGTAGTATGATTGCATGGAGAATTCAATGTCAAAATAAATCTTCGAGCCTGCGCAAACATTTAAGCCATACAGAGACTCAAGAAAAAAGTGTATTCTTCTTTACACCTCAGTTTTAGCAATATGAATCTCAAGTCAGATTTGTATCCTCCAGAATTGCAAAGTTAGATATTTGTATTATTTTTGCCTCTTTTTTTCTCTTTTCTGTATTTGGTACAAGCTCTATAGGGTCCCACTGTGTAAAATGGACTCATAGAGATTCTCCTGTTTTCAGCCTCCAAAGTGTTGAGGTTACAAGCATGCATCACCACGCCCAGTCTCAATCACCATCCCTGTGCACCCCTGAAGTGGGACGTCACAACACACCTGGGATCAAACCTGACCACTGCACTCTGCTGTGAGCAGGAGCTTCAGTCCTCTAAACTATCAGGCCAGCCCTTATTTATGCCTCTTAATTTGTAGTAAACAGTTTCAAAATCATAGAGTGACTGGACTATATAAAAAAGTCTGATCAAACCTAAAGTTTTCTACTTTAATGAAATGAAGCTTTACTGTCTTGCCAATGTATGTTCTTCAGAGATATGACTTGTACTGTTTTCCCCATTGAATTTTAAAGAAAAGTCTGAATTGAACTGAAACTCTTCTTTCTTTCTCTTTTCTTTGTATTTTAGGGAAGGGTCTACAGGGTGCTCAGGGTCTCACTACTAGATCAGACTCATAGGATGCCCCTGTTTACAGCCTCCCAAGATCTAGGATTACAGGCTCGCACTATCATGCCCAGTCTCAATTGCCATCTCAGCGTGCTCTGGGGGCAGGGCTGGCACTGCAGGCCTGGAGATCAAACCCCTGGCCCCTGTGCCTGGTTGCAAGTGCTTAAATCTGCTGAGCTATTTGGCCAGCCCTTGAAACTGTTTTCATTAGCATGATGGTATTCATTATTATTTTCAAGGAAATTTTATGAACCCTGAGATTTCAGGGGAACTTTCCTTAGATTTGTTAGGCTTACTATTTGAAAGAGTTATGGGTAAGAAAAAAACACAAGCTATAGTTTTTCAATCCAAGTTTTTATCTTCCAATGGCTTTAAAAACTGACTACATTTGTGGATTTCCTTCTCCTACACTTTTTTGGCAGAATGTTTCCTTTAAAGAATAAGTTGCATATCAAATGTAAGTTTAGGGAATACTTGAAGTGCTAAATCAGACCAACATTGTGTGTTTTTCAAAATGATCACAAGTTTCGTGTTGCTGCTTACCTTGGTGATTGTCAGATCTCAAAGATCTTCCTAGCGACGCCAGGAAACTGTGTTATCATATGCACTGCTTAAAAGTGAAAATTATGATTGTGACCCTACAGGAAGAAGGCCTGCAGCCATGGGATAGATAAGGCTGTGGCAAAAGTTGCCTGAGGAAGTATGAAGCACCTGTTAACTCTAAATTCCCAGACCCAAGCAGAACAGTTCCCAAAGCCCTGCTCATGGACGTCTCCTGAGAATATGAGCAGGTTTTCAATAGGAGGGACTGCACCTGACTACAGGATGACATGAAGACTTGCTATGGGAGCTTCCACAGTAGCCTGCACTGTGTGTCCCAGAGACAGGTTCTACTTTATCTTTGCTTTGTGCCTCTTTTTCTATTTCCTTGACACAAGCTTGCTCTGCAGAGCTCTTCTCACTGTTACTTTCTTAAACAGACTTTGCCTCTGCTTTTTGTTCATTTTGCTTAATTCTTCGTTTCAGAAGAGAAGGATCTGGAATGTAACTTCAAAAGGAAAGGTGAGAGTCTGCAAACCTAGTAATGCTTAGTTGGAAAGCCACTATTTAGAAGCAAGGTACCCCAAAAGAGATTCGTGGGTTAGCAAGATAGCTCAGAGACCTAAGCACCTGACTGGAAAGTGCAAGAACCCAGTTTCAATCCCTGGCACCCATGTCATTTACCCATGGAAACTGGGTGTGGTGGCACTTGCCTGTAATCCCAGCACTGGGAGACTGAGACAGGAGGATCAGTTAGTCTGAATTCTGTATGTGAGACCCTGATTCAAAAACAAAAGGCAAAAACAAAAATAACAGATTATTCAGATATACTCAGTGAAGTTTCTCAGATACACATAAAACTTCATTATTTCTAAGAGTATTTCTTTTTAAAAAGTATTTCTTTATCTGTGCTACTGAAGTAGAGAAGGTGTATTTCTTACTTAATATTGTGCATCTGGTGCTTGACACAGGGAAAATAAATAAGCATTTCTGTTAACTTAGATTGCCTAGAGGGTGAGCATAGCCACAGCAAGAACGTTAGATCTATTGTTTTCAATGTATGAGTTTCAGTGTTTGTGGATGTATGCGTGACATGGGCAATATAACTTTCACAAGTTTTGTTTGTATTCTGCTTATGCTATGTTGTTGATAGTCGTATAATAGTTCCGATGGGTTTCTTTTGAGTTGAAACACATTCTAAGCGTTTTCCCAAAAGCAGCATAACTTTGTGATTGATTGTAGATGTCATACTAGGACTGGACATTAGAGTGGGCAGTGCATCAAAATTGTGAGTGTAGAAGACAGTGAAAAACATTTGTTTTTTCTGTAACTATGTTTGAATGAATCCCAGAGAACTCTACAATAAGAAATAAATGTATAACTCTCAAAAGTGAAATGGATGTATGATATACATAACATTCTATGGATAGTTTTCTGTAATCTTGAATTTTAAAAATCTCATTTAAAAATCCCCCACATGATAATCTCCATAGAATTAGAAGCCCAGGATTATCTATGTTGAAGATTTTAGATTATAACTTCTGCAAATACCAGAAATTCTCCTCCTGCATCATACAGCTAGAGAAAATTGATCTTTTTAAAAAAAATTTTTGACAGGTGATATATTTTGGTAACAGCTGATTTGCACATATTAAGTGATATCTGCAATTCAGTAGCAAAAAGACAATGCATTTTGTGTAGTGAGTTATGTAATTTGGCATTTTCATTATCCTATTTGCAAACACTGTAACAATGTTATTTCATGTAAAATTTACTTGCAGTGCTCTAGGCATACTTTGAATAGAATATTGTATAAAATTGACTCCATGACTGGAATGTTTTTCTCAAGATGTTTTGAAAATATAGATGCAGAACTGAAACAAATGTAAATAGAAAACGCATCACTTGTGGAGGATGAGTAACCATGTGTAACCTCAGTGTCACTCTTCTGGCTGAATGTTCAACATCAGATGAAGTCATTTTGGTCTCTTCATGGTTGAATATCTTCATGGTTGATAGATACCTTAAATAAAAATTAATAGAATTCCCATTCTGTTACAGACCTTGTTTGATCTCAGCCCAATTTTTCATGCAGAGACTTAAAATGTATGCATGCATATATGTGTATATGGTAATTTCTCTTCCTAGATTTTGCTCTGCTGTGACATTTCTAAAGTTTTTAAATTCATAAAATGCATGCATAAGAGACTGCTTTTTATCCTCCCTTAATAAGTTCTAGAACAATCAGATCTAACTTACAAATAGACATTATAACAGATTTTTTAAAATGTATTTAGTACAACTTCTGCACGGTTTCTCTATACAGAAAAGACACATAGTGATCCTCCTGTTTTCAGCCTCCCAAGCACTGAGATTACAGGCATGTGTGACCATTCCCAGTATCAATTGCTGTCTCAGTGCCCCCAGGAGGGCAGGGCTGGCACGGCAGGCAGGGAATTGAATCACAGTCCGTGCATCTGCCTAAACAGGCAGTTTAATCTGCTGAGTTACCTGGTGGGCCCTAATTGCAACAGATCTTGTCTGAGAAGTATTGCTGAGATTTGCTGTTAAAGGGCTCAAGACAATGTTTTGCAGTGAGGAGAATGTTCTGCACTGAATACAGGATTTAAGATGCTATGGTTTTATGTATTTGCCAAAACTCATTGAACTGTGCATCTGAAACATGAATTTTTCTTTGTGGGCAAAACATTTATGTTAAAAAAATACCCTAAATATTAAAACAAACTCAGCATACAACTGCAGCACCACAATCTAGATCATTTTGAACAGAACATTAGAAATGGTTTGATAGCACAGGCTAATCTGGCCAAACAAAGGGAAACAATAAACTTGTAAGAATAAAGCAAGTATTAACAAACTAACTTGTGTAAAGTGCTAGGGATGCATGGAAAATATGAAAGTTGTTTTTATTACATACAGGGGTAAATTTTGTGCAAAGAATTATTTTGAAAAATTTTCCTGAACACTCCTCTAAGCTAATGGCTTTGGTGAGCCACAGAACATTTGTACTGAGAATATTCAGCTTGCATTAGTAAAGCAGCACATGAAATTAGTGATTAATGAGAGGTGTTAGAAAAGGATGAAAGAAGCCATATCTTGAAGGTTATGTTAATAATAACAGCTATGTTGAGTATTAATGTGACAAAGCAGCAGATGAGCAGTATTTGAATCCAGGGACTCTGTGCTGCAGCTTCTTCAAAGTGCTTCTCATTTATTAATAATTAAGAAAATGGGGCTGGGGAGATAGCTCAGTAGAATAAGCACTTGCTGAGTTCAATCCCCAGTACCACAAGAAGGAAAGAAAGGAAGGAAGGAAGGAAGGAAGGAAGGAAGGAAGGAAGGAAGGAAGGAAGGAAGGAAGGAAGGAAGGAAGAAAGAAGAAAGAAAGAAGGAAAGAAAGGAAGGAAGGAAGGAAGAAAGAAAGAAGAAAGAAAGAAGAAAGAAAGAAAGAAAGAAAGAAAGAAAGAAAGAAAGAAAGAAAGAAAGAAAGAAAGAAAGAAAGAAAGAAAGGAAGAAAAAGAAAATCTCACAGATTTTAGGTACAGTTACTGCGGCTCCCCTACCAACGAGATACAGAAATGCCAAAAAGCTTTTTAAAGGTCGCATATTTGGCAAATGTTGAACTAAATATTGATGATAATTTGAGCACTGTTACTTTTTTTAGTCTAACACAAGATATTATGCCTCTTGTTCAAGGAAAGGCACTTGGAAGACACTTGTAAGAGAATAAAGTGCAAGGGCAAAGTAAGACAAATTTGATTTCAGGTTCTGAAATCTGTCCAGAGACACAGGCTTTCCGAGCTTCCCTCCCTCTGGACCATCAGCCTCTTCCCCTCTGTAGATGGGGAAATTGCTGCTTATTCTAAATGGGGATGTGCAGTGTGAGGTAAGTACATCACTCACTACCAATGTGTGCCTTTTAGGGTTGGGGGTGTAGGTGTTTGGTGGGATTTAAGCCTTCTGACAGTTTATCCTCGTCAGTATGAGGGGAAAGTGAAACTGGAAGGTTTCTGGGAAACATACAACTGGGTGTCTTTACAAAAGATTGAGCTTATATTGTGTTCACACCAGGTCTGAGAAAGATGGAAACCTTTTGAGTGTGGTCACGGCTGGTGACCCTTTTAATTTCCACTTCACTTTATCTGAAGGGCACTGTGTTGAAACAGTAAAAAAAAAGCATAAAAAACTCTACTTGCTTTGAGTGAAACCATAAGCATCCTGACAGGGATGTAAATATTTCAGAAAAAAAAAAAATGGAACAAGTGTACTATTCATGATGATTTTTTTTTGCATGATTGCCCATTCAGTTTATTAAAAATACTTTTGAATTAATTAGAAAACTTGTGGGAATGAAATTGTTATGCAATGGGATTCTTGACATAGTTTGAATTCTCCAAAAGGACATCATTCAATTCTGATTTAGCAATAGAAATAAGCGATACCAGTTTGGGGAGATAGCTCAGTGGTCTAAGCACCTGCTTGGCAAATGTAAGGACCTAGGATCTATCCAGGGAACCACATGCCACGGAGACCCCACTCTAGGTACACTGTGCAGGCCACCAAACCTTAGTGTGGTGACATTTGTCCTGTTGATTTAGGGCTGTTACCCAGGAGCATACAGTTGTGGGCAGGGTTAAGAGAGATGAATTGCTTGCCTCATGGTGCTGAGGAAGTGGAAGTCCAAGAGACCAAAGAGCTCTGATTGCCTAAGGCCACACTCTGGCCTCTGCCACTTAAATATTTCACCACCATACAAAGCTCCTTACTAGAAGTCAATTTTTTTAAACCTGGGCATTTGCAGAATTAAATTTTATATTTATATCATAGGAAACTAGGTTGTGCTTGTTGGATCTCAGAAATGCTCTTTTGCTTGTTGTTGTTTTTATTCAAATCTTTCCATTAAATTTTATTTTCTTGTTTTCATTTATTTATTTATTTTTGTATTGTGGGGAAGGGTCTACAGGGTATTCAGGATCTCACTACTAGGGATCCACCTGTTTATAGCCTCGCAAGAGCTGGGATTACAGGCACGCACCGCCACGTTCAGTCTCAGTACACCCCTAGGTCAGGGCTGACACAGCTCCACTAAATTTTAATGCTGTTTTAGAGATGGGATATTTCAATGAGTATTGATGAAATATTAAATGTTCTCAACATTAATATCCTCAGACATATTTCTGTAATATTCTATGTAGATAGAAACTCAAAGATAAAAACAGATACCTTTCCAAAATATTTACAATGTTAAAAATGTATTTTTAATATAGGTAAATTATATTTTAGTGAAGTCATCTGCTTTCAATACGAAGCTGTCAAATCTCAAGTTAAAGGTAACACATTTGAAATCCTCAGTAGATTGCACCGAGAAACCATAGAAATTGCTGGATCATTTCTGTCTTTCAGGTGTCTTCAGATAGTTATTAATCTTTGGTAAATCTCTTCATTTATAGCCAAAGCAATATAATTTGCATTGAGGACCTTAAGCTGCTCTTGACTTTTTCTAGGTACTCAATTTAAAAAGAGATGTGATTAATATAACTGTGAAGTATAATTTCCTAAAGACATTTTAAAAGAACAAGATGTTTTAATTTATTAAACTATATTAACACCAGTAAGAAAGCTTAAAAGTCAGATCAATTATTATAAAAATAAATATGGTAATTTCAGATGTCATATCAAAACTAAGGAATGGATTTTGGAAAATAAGTTCAACAGCTACATGGTATTCTTTTTAAATAAATTTTAAAATTTATTGATTTATTTATTTGGTACCAGGTCTTGCTATGCAGCTTGGACTTGGAATGATTGTCCTGTCTCAGCCTCCACAGCACTGGAGTTATAGGGGTGGACTCTGTGGCTCACAGGGCACGCCCAGGGTTCTGGGGCCACCATGGCATGTGGTACCAGGGACAGATTCTGTGTTCTTGCTCCTGTCAGGTGGGCACTTAGACCACTGAGCTATCTTCCAAGCCCCACATGGTATTCTTCAATCTTGCCTATAAGCTCTCTTTTCCTAAGGAAAGCACACAATATTTCATTCTCAACGGGAGGAATTTAGACACTAAAGATGAATTTTAGGTAAAACAGACACCAGTAAGAAATAAGTCCTATTCTAAAAAGCATACCACTGTGGAAATCACCACTGCACTACAGAAATCACCACTAAGGTCATTTTGAAACTGACTTAGTTCGGAATATGTGTCCAAACATGGGGCTTGAATATTAGGCATGAAAATCCAAACTCAAGAAGAACAAACCACTGAAAGGCAAGAATGTCAGGAAAAAGAAAAAAATTATCTTTTGATAATAATGAATGGAAAATATAGTGTGTGATAGTCAAGAGAATTTACTTCCTTTCTTAATAGTTGGTAGGCAGAGAGTTAGATGGGTAGCTTACTGTCACGGAGAGTTGGATAGGCAGAGTTATAGACAAAAAGATATAATACAAGGACTTTCTGAATGTAGTATTCAATGTTAAAGACAACATTTAAGAGTGTCTAATTAGGTTAAAATTTAAATTGAAAATAATTATCTTGGAATGTATCTTAAAGGTTTCCCAAACAGAATTTTATACTTCACCTAGTCTTTAATATTTCTGACAAATTGTGTTTCAGTTTCTACCTGATTGTGATCAGTTTTGGAAGATGTCTCTCCTTGTTCCCCCCAAGAACTCTGGCCCTTTATTCTACCATTTTCTTCAACTCTTGCCATGTGCTGGGGCATCTTATTAGCTGAAATATTTATTCTCTCTGGTCCTCTGCAGACCAGAGGTAACAATGAAATTAATGTGGATCTCTCCTTGAGGAGGGGAATGTGCTGGTTGACATCTGGGTATAGCTTAGAGCACCCAGCTGAATGGAATCAGAATGGTTCTGGGTGTGCAGGGGACCACCCGAGGATTGTTTCTGGCATCATAAGAAGCAGAAGTGGACAAGAAGAAGTTGAGACACTGTGAGGGAGCTGCTGATTCTCCTGGAGGAGCTTGTCACACTGGCTTTCCTGAAGAACTTGGCTGTTGTTTTGGTCAAAGGAACTAGGGACCTTACTGTCCCTGAAAATGGCTTTGATATACTTTGAGGGAACTCTGATCCTCACTTTGAGCACCATTTCTTGGCTTAAGAGGAAGGTGGTATACTTCTTGATCTCATGGAGAAGCTTGTCACATTGGCTTTCTTAAGGCTTTCCTCATTACTGGAGGATCTCAGGACATCACTTTAGCTGAGCATGGCTGTGGTAACTTTTGTGGGAGTTCTAGTTGTTACTTGGACTATCACATCCTGACTCCAGTGAATATCACTCGGCCTGCTGGCACAGATCCTTCATCCCACTGGCACAGACTTTCTACCTTCCACTATGGAACCCTGGGCCTTCATGATGCAGATCTGTGAAACGGGCCTTCATGAGATACTGTTGTGGGCTCTAGGCCTCCATTTGGACTTGTGTGGGGCATTGTTGTGGGCTCTGGCTCTTCAACTGGTCTCATGCAGGACATTTCTAAGGGATCCAGGCCCTCAGATGAATTGTTTTTACATTTAGTGTGTGGGCTGTTGTCCTACAGTCTTTTTGTGTATGAATGTTTGGGGATTTAATTTAAAATAATCTTATAGGGGCTGATGAGATGGCTCAGTAGAATAAGTGCTTGCCTGGCAAGCGCAAGGGTTTGAGTTCAATCCCTAGTTCTGCCAAGAAAAAAAATCTTATAAATTATATGGCCTGTATTTTTTCCCTGAAAAATCCCAAAACTACAACAGAGGATAAAGCCAAAGAACAACAATTTCTTCTGAAATTTTCTCTGAGTAACTATAGCCAAATTAGTAGCTTAGCTATTTGTATTTATCCTATTAAATAAGTGGAACTTACTAAATCTCTAAGGAATCTTTTTCCATTGAGAGTTTCAAGTCAGGTCAAATAGTAATGCATTATAAAGAATAATTTAGGGAAGAATTGAAAGAAAAGCAAAATAGTGCAAACTTTTGGAGATGACCTCTTGGAGTGCTCCAAATGCAGGCTTCTCAGCTCTTGTAAGTGCAAAACTATTGATTTTCTTAAGTGCAGTAAGACAATTGTGTGACTTCTAGAATGAAAGTTTTTATTTATTTTTTATGTATTTAGTACAGGAGCTACAGGGTCTCACTATATAGATCGGACTTGTAGTGATCCTCCTGCTTTCAGTCTCCCAACTGTTGGGATTACAGGCACGCACCACCAGGCTAGTCTCAATCACTGTCCCAGGACACCCTGGGGGAAGGGCAGGCATGACTTGTGGTGCTGGGGATAGATTTGAGGTTTTTGTTTTTCACAAATAAGACTTTATGTATAACTATTAAAACACTGGGTCTTAAATAGACTCTTGGACTGGTGGTTCATATCAATCAGCTCATTCAACATTACCTCCAGTCTCATCCCCAGTAGCCTTGCCAGAGCTACTACCTTCACCCTGAAGCTCCATGAGTTTTCCCAATTCAAACTTGGACTTCAGTATTTTTACTTTTCTGATGAAGATGTCATGAAGAGGGCAGATAGATTGCCAAGCCTTTTCTATGTCTTTTCAAATGCTATCTGGTATCAGTTTATTGACCACTTCCTTCATGTCCTTTGTCTGTACCGCTCAGGTCATGATTTCCATCATCTTCTTCTGGATCTGGCAGACCTGCTGGTGCTGAGCACAAAAGGCCTTCCATATCTTATTTATTTTATTTTTTTTTTTAGTAAAACCAACACAGAACAGTTGAAGCAAATAACCGTCGGTAGTTTTGACATCAACATGAGCTTCTTTCATGGTCTGCCATTTTTTGACGATGGAACACCTTTTGTCATGGGTGAGGTCCATGCCATGGAAGTTAGTCAAGTGGTTTTTGCTCTGAACATCTTCAGTAATTAGCTGGAATTTTCTAAAGGCAACTTCATCATTCTGAGATCAGCAAGGCTTATTTAAAATACATGACCTTTAAGCCCATCAGATGCAATTTTGGTTCCTTGAATTCTGATGATGAGTGTTTTCCCAATATTTCTTATGTTGAACATAGCCAGCGCCTTCACATCATGCCAGAAAATCAATCAACCACTTTCTTTTTGGCTCCTTCTTTGCCGCCTTTTGTAAGGCACTTGTTCTTGCCTACTGCCATGGTGCTGCTCAGAGAACCAAAAGGCTAAAGTTTTAAAAAGAGCTAAAAAGAGAGCAAATCTGGAGGACAGATCAAAAACATGTTGAATTCATACCTTTCAAATAATTGACCTTTAGACTTTTTTGACTTTCAGAATTCAGAAATTGCTAGAAAATTTTCCAACATTAACATTGTTTTTATGGTGAGTGCATACATGGAATGATAACTCTACCATGCTTAAAATCCTATGAACATGGTCCAAGAGTCATGAAGGCTGGCAGAATGTGCACTGGTGGAATCCCATGTGAATCCGTACTTCCACAACTACCAAGAATAGAAACAAAGAAAGTGTAAATAGTGATATTCACTAAAGCTTCTTTCCTACTGATAACACAGATTTATCTTTGTAATATTTTCATATTTTATTGCCCTAAGGAAATAGTAGTTTTGCCTATTCTAACAAAAGTTCAAGAAAAGGATTGATATTTCATGTATCTGGTAGAGTAGAAGTTATAAATGTATGGTGAATAGCAGCATTAAATATATTTTGGGACTTACTTTTATCAGTGATTTAAGTTACTTAACTATTTTTAAGTGCATGAATTTATATGCTTATAATTGTATAATTTCCTTGGGATACAATAAATCACACTTTCCAGCCAATAAAGTTGGATCCACTCACAAAATTCAGTATAACTTTTTCATCTCAAGATTCTACCTTGGGAAAATCTACAAGTTCCCATGCATGTGTTTTAGAGATTAGGCCTTTGAGGGCCTTTTCTGTGACTATCAATGTAATCACATAAAAACTGTCCCTATCTCCCAAGAAGATCTAAAAGTTTTATATCTAAATTTATTATCAAGAAATGATGTGGCATTGGAGGAGGAATGCCACACTAGCCCCTCAGATGATGGACTGAATTCTCAGTATATTTTCCTTTTCTCATCAACCAGGTTGATATTATTAGACATGAATCAGACTCTTAAGAAAAGTTTAATAATACGGGCTCTTCTCTCTTTTGATAAGAGTCTGTTACTGCATTTTGTTTCTAGTAGTGGATTCTTAGGCCATTAATATTTAATCAAATGCTAAAACATTAAGATAAGTACACTATTTTCTCTTCTGTCCAAAGATGATGAAAAGCACATTGTTGTTGAGGACATAACTCAACATGGGTGAATGGTAAGAGGAAGAACGTGTTCGTCTTTGAAGCTGCTTATGATTAATAATGAAAATATGAGTTATACAAGGAGGGCAGAATACATTAGAGCTCCACTTTTCTAACCTTCTCCCTACCCTATCCAATTTTTTCTTTAAAGGTTTTTATTGTTATTGTTTTTTTTTTTTTTTTTTTTTCTTTTAGAGCTATTTCTTTGCAACTTGTTGCTCAGTATAAGTACTATTCATATAAATTACAGAATTTGGTCCTGCTATTTCTACAAACTTTGGTTTTTGAGGACAAATTTCCTCTGATGTCACCTGACTGACACCTTAAAACACTTGAAAGGCAAAGTAAGTTGCTAGTCCCAGCTCTGTGGGAAGGTAAGAGGCACGATATTCTTCTAGCACTAAAGCTGGATAATTGTACTTGGTATGGTTCTTCCTTTTTATTATTATTATTATCATTATTATTATTATTATTAATCTTAATGTATTTGGCTGTTCTAGGGTCCCACTATGCATCTCCGACTTAGACTCATGGTGATCCTCCTACTCTCAGCCTCTGCAGCACTGGGATTACAGGCATGTACCACAGTTTCTGGACTCTAGCCAGCTCAGGCAGCCCTGGGGGTGAGGCTGGCAGAGCATGTGGTGTGAGGGATTGAATTATGCCCCTCTGACTTATTTTCTTTGCATGATTTTAACAAATACTGGAGTTACATTGCTATTTGTCCTTATGGTTTTCACAGAAGGTAATAAAGATTCAGATTTGGAAACATAATTTAACTATGAAGAAATTTCAATATCCTGCTTTGGTAGAGACAGGCAAAGATGGTGGGTTTTAAATTTTCACTCTTCAACATTTCTAGCTGCATTTCTATAGTTGTACTCTGCACAGTTATTGATATTGTATCACAATGTAGCAGTCAAAAAGGCTCAGGATGCAACAATAGGAAAGAGATTCTGAATTGAAATAGGAAAAGCATCTGTCTTTCAGTTTGAAATAATGCCAGGTGCATTTTGAGTCTTATGCTTTGTATTTTTTAGCTATGTGATTCATTAATCATGCAGGATGGTCGTGGTGGCAAAACCAGGAGAGTAAGATAGTGGTCAGAAGGCTCTGTTTGTTTTGTTTTTGTTTCTGTTTTGAAATGAATAGAAAGTAATGTCCTGGAATCTGTGGAAAGGACTTGTTAATCGTGCACTGGTTGTAGATGTCATGATATGTATGTGGCCTGGAACAAAGGAACCTGCTCTTGCTTATTAGGGTCATTGGAAAGGTGGCATTCACAGAGATACTCCACAGTGTAGGGTGAGCAAGAGTTGAGACTGGGTTATACTGAGACATGCAAATGTAAGGGGGTTTTGCTGGAATATTAAAACATATAGAAATTTCCAGAGGGTGGTGTGGGTGAGATTGTTATGCATCAAGGAAAGTAAGATTAAAATACAGACAAAATCGCATACAGTTTGTTGAAGAGGGTTGCTTTTGTTCTGTGACCAAGTTAAAAGATCATTCATAGAAAGAATGTGAGTATCCTAACTCTTGTAGATCTGTGAAAAGTTTATAGATTGAGGATATATGTAGCCTCAGGGATCTGGAGGGGTTATAGTCTTACTGTCTTGCTTATCTTGCAGGGTGACTGGTGCTATACTTTCTTTGTCTCTTAAAACATAAGTTGTTACTAGGATATATTATTGCTTGGTTTCTTAAATTCTCAATTCTAGCTAACATAATTGGCCATTGGATATGAACCATCTGAGACTTCCCACGGGAGGTATAATTTATACCAGCAGTGATGAGTTTCAGATCAATCCTGCTATCTTCAGACCTGTACTCTAGAAAGTTCATCTTTACTAATCAAACAAATAATTTACTAGAATATAGTATTTTTCATATCCAAGTATGAATTTAATTATTGGAGATTCAAAAGGTGCAGTCCTGCTCCATAAGAGTAGCTACTCCATATGTTATTAACTATTTTATTTGAGGTATGTCATTGTAAAGGTTACCAAGCAGAACTTGCAAACTGCTGTTGTGTATCATGAGATAAATTAACTTATTCAAGACAAAGGCAATGACTGCATATTACATAGTGAAAAATAACAGGAAAAGATTGATTATCTTCCAGAAAATAAAATTTCATATTGAAACTGAAAGATACTAGGCAATGATAAAAAACGCAGGGAAGGGAAAACAGTTCTATGGGCAAAGGAAATATTTACTGAGACATTCTGAGTTAAGGAGCTCATGGGGAAAGTGTCAGGGCTTTAATGAAGTATGGAGAGCACAGCAGCAATGTAACCCATCTACAGTTCAAGGTCCATCTTCCCTTCATATCAAATGCAGACATTCTCAGACAGTTCACAACCTCTCCCAGATAGTTCTATGTTTTCTGACATTTTTATCCTTGTATGCTTATGTCCTTTGAATTTCTTTCTAAGATATTCATCCTGAAACGTGTGTGTAAACATCCTTGTATTTTAAAGAACATGATTCTCTTAACTGTATAATTTGGTACCTGGCTTGTCCCAGAGATTCCAGATTATGTCTCACATTTTAACAATTGGCTTTTAGTGCCTGGTATGCACTGCAGTTTGCCAACATAGGATTCTCAAGTAAGATGGTCACTATTTGTAGATTTTCAGAAAGAAACTAGCCTTTGGGATACAGATGAATCATTGTTATCATACCATCATGGAGTATCTACTTTGTGTTAAGCACTGAAGATATAATCACTAATTGATTCCATACTCACAATGCACAGTTTCAGCAACATAAATGTAAGTCAACAATGACAACAATTATGAATGTGTTTGACTGGCAGTGCACGGGGGCATAAATAATGACAGAACATTAGTCACAGTGTTTTAGTAGCCTTAGTAGTACTTACCACTTTTCTACTATAATTGTTCTATTTTCTTGTTTGTTGCTCCTCAGGAAATAGCAAGCTTGGATTAGCAATCAGAATTGCTCCAGCATCCTCATGGCCTTTGAGTACATACATTATTTGTAAACAGTTTCATGTTTCTAAGCCAACTTCCTTGTCACATGTTGAGTTGGAATGAGAAGTGGAAAGTCTCAAAGGTAGAAAATGTTGCCCTTGTGTCCCCAAGAGAAAATACTGATCTACTTTATGAACTTAAAGTAGAGAGTTGGCTGTTAACCTGGTACAAACTTTAGTATGTACTGCAAAACTCATGACAAATTTTCAGCATCTATCTTTCTTGTATGGTATCAGAAATATTGAACAACTAGACATATATAAATGTATTTTCCTAAAATTAAGGCATCTAATACTAGACTCTCTGATAACTTCCTTCAAAACTATTGTCTAATAATTTCTCCAAAAATGAAAACATAGCAAAAGATTTGATATAATAAAAATAATTTTTAAAAAATCACACGTAAACAATTATTAAATTATGACTACAAATCATGAGAGAAACCAGAAGAAATTAGAAATAAACAATTTTGTGTTATTCTCTCAACACATATTAAGATCTTAGGCAAACACAAATCTGGTATTTAAAGTACATTTGTACATTTTTAGTAAGCAGAAATTTAATTCATATGAAATGACTCATCCTTTATTATATATTTTCTTAACATAAGGGAAGCTTATCAGTACATTTAAATATCATTCTTGTCTTTGTGCTTTGTCACATACCAAAGAAGAAGATCTCAAATACAATAAAGGCAAAAGATTATTGGTTTAGTTAATGGAAATGGAGATTATATGTACTTGACATAATCACATCCATTGAAGGAAGATATTGGGCTCTTGTACATTGAAATCAAGTTTTTTCTTCTGTCATACCAAGGTCCAGCAACAAAGGAATTAATTCTGCCAAGGAGCAGGAGAAGTTAGAAGAACACTAACATGTAGAAAGGTAGTATTTGTGTTGTAGAATTGAGAACAAACTTAACTTGACTAGGGTCCTGGAAAAGCTGCCTTTACATGGTGATTAGATAAATCAATACAGGAGAAACTAGTGGGCTTATGAAGAGGTCAGTCAGCTTTTATCACTATGACAATACCCAACTCCCACAGCATGAGAGACGAGAGAACTGATTTAGCTCAGTTTCTTGGTTGGCTGTCATTAACACAGAAACATCATGTGGAAGGGTGCAGTGAAGCACAACTATTTAAGTCATAGTAGTCAAGAGCAGGGAAAGAGCTTCAAAAAACAAAGAGCAAGAGAACCAATGAAAAGCCCACATCACAACTGCACGACCCACCTATTCACACTCTGAAATAGCTCTATATTGATCTCCTGGGCAGACGCAAAAGCAAGTGAAGTTGACAGACTACAGTCACCATCCCAGACTCTAAGTCCTAAGTGAGTTCATAGCCAAAGAAGACATCTCTGTAAGTTCTTAGGAGATTCCCAGAAGATACTTAGCTAGCAGTGCCTGGAATTAAGAAGCAGGAACACTGAAACCTGACTTCTTTAAATTAGTAATTTTCTTATGATATGTTATAAAAAGACTTGAAACCATCACCACAGTACTAAAGGTTTTTTTATTCAACAACCTAACTTTAATAAAACCCACTGTTTCTTTTCCTGGCATCCCTTTTTAATACTTATATATTTACTCCAAACCTCTTTGCTATTGAGCCTTAAACACAGAAAAATTAAAAGTGTCTTTTTTGCTAGCATTTTCCACCAGCAAAATCCTCACAGGTAAAGGACTCAGGAATCCATTTGGCACAGGTGAGGTTGCCTAGCGACCATCCTCATCCTTCTGAATCTGCTCAGGTCATTAATTCCTAGGGCAACTAACTCCCTCACAGTTGGAGAATTAGGGCAGAAAATGAGAAGAGAATAAAATGATATTATAGGTGGTGCAGTTATTAAAACTCAAAACTGCTAAGAAAAGTTGTTTCATTTGTTTTCCACACTAAAGCACAGGCACACAAAGAGAATTAAAAAAAAAAAGTTAGACTTTTCGATTTCACAAATGGAGTTTAAAAATAAAAACCACACCCAGTCTCAATTGCTGTCTCAGCTCATGTTTTTCTTTTTTGTTGCCTTTTGTCTTCTTGCGAACTGAACTTTGCTTAAGAAAATAATGATTTTCGCAAATGTCAAAATTCTCTTCACCAAAGTAGACTCTAGGTAAGTAGTCCCTAAGGTGATATAAACACTCACTGAAACAATGATTATGTATTGGGATCCAGTTGTAATTTAGGGAATTGATGCTCAATCCACAAATTTATTTGATTTCAAGGAAAGACTTAATGAAATGTCAAAATGAATGAAGTTGAATATTTCTGTTAAATAACAAAAATGTAATATTGCAGTTCTAATTTACTGTCAGATTTAAAACCATATGAAATACATTTTTATTTATTTTGTAATCTAGCGTATTGTATTCATTTTTAAAAATTTATTGAAGAACAAATAGCAACGAGACATTTTCAAATCAAATTATTAGAACAGATTCAATAATTAATATATTGCATATTGTTTTCATAGTGGTATTTTATTGTACAAGGTGCATGCATGATATTCTGTTTACAAACACAATTAGAGCAGATGCCCCTAATCAATGAATTAAGAGAATGTGGCTGTATACCCATTTTTTTTTTTTAAAGCTGAATTATAGGGCAGGTCGGGCTGGGGTGGATCCGGGCGAGAGAGTCTCAGGAGTTCTCTCTCGCTCGGATGTCTCTGGGGCTGGGGCTCTGGAGGGTGCTTGCCACCGGAGGCTCATGGGGAAGCCGAAAGTTCTCCCACCCACTCACTGGGCGGGACTGTGGTGGATCGGGGCGAGAGAGTCTCAGAAGTTCTCACTCTTTTGTTGGGCCTGCGGACTGGCAAAATATATTTAAAGAATAAAATTTACTTAGTAAAAAGACATTGGAAGAAAAAAAGGGAAACAAAATCATCAGAAGGAATTCTTTTAGGCATAATTAACAATACTATTTTAATGAGAAAACTGAATTTAACATCTTGCTAATTTGCATTATCAAGTAAACCAAAACCTTTCATTTACATTTAGTATATAAACACATCTAAGTATTAGATCATATTTACATATTGTTTGCAAAAGAAATTAATTACATGAATTAATAATGAAAGTAAATTATAAGCTCAACCTTTTAAGTTTCTTACTATTTATGAACTGTAAATTTCTTCCTTAAAAAAAGTATACTTTATTTTCCTACATGTCTAAAATTGAAATTAGCATAACAGTATTATGAATATGTCATGAAATAAATGATTTTAAAAGAATATCATTTATACAAAATGTGAGAGTTTTCATTGTTGCCTGACATAAATGTAACAGAAGTACTTACTAATGTTGTTTTAGATTTCAGCAGTGTGGTTTATAATTTCAACTTTTTCATTTCTAATTGAATTGATTTGTGTCTTTCCCTTATTTTCTTTTTATTTATAAGACTGGCTAAGTTTCTTTTTTATGTATTTAGTACAGGGTCTATTGTGTCTCTCTACACAGATGGGACTCGTAGTGGTCCTCCTGTTTTCAGACTCCCAAGTGCTGGTATTATAGGAGCATGCCACTATGCCCAGTCCCAGCTGCTGTTTCAGCATGCCCTGGTTGTGGGACTGGCACAGTATGCCAGGGATCAACCCAAGTCCCTGCATCTGCCTAAGCAGGTGCTTGAATCTGCTGAGCTATCTGGCCAGCCCTTAAGAGTTTCTTTATTTTGTTTACTCTCCAAAGAAGAGTTTCTTCCATTATTAAAATATTTTGTACTTTTAGTCTCAATTTCATTAACTTCTACTCTGATTTTTTTTCCCTGTATCCTCTTTGGATTTGGATTCTTCTTGTTTTTCTAGGACCTTGAGGTGAATTATTAAGTCATATATCTGAAGTTTGCTTTTCTGATGTGAGTATGCTCAACTTGTCCTCCTTAGATCTGTTTTCAGTATGCTGTCAGGTTCTGGTACATTGTATTTGTGTTATCATTTGATTCTGGCAACTATCTAATTTCTCCACTAAGGGACTTATTACTTAAAAGTGTGTGATTTAGTTTCCATTTGTTTGAATTTGCACAATTTTTGTTGTTTGTTTTTCCACTGATTCTCGTTTCAACATATTAGGAGCTAATGCTATGTGTGGAATCGTTTCAGTTCTTTTGCATTTAGTTTAGCATTCTTTGTTGGCTGGTATGTGATCTATTTTGGAGAAAGTTTCATGTGTTGCGCAGAACATTTATTCTTTTATTGGGTGGAACGCTATAGCTATCCATTAAGACTATTTGTTTGAAAGTTTTTGTTGTCTTTTTGTTAGGTTGATGTGTTGACAGCATCTTTTATTTGCTTAATTTCTAAGAATCTGACTTTCGTTGATGCACCTGTAAATGTTACGGTTTTCCTAATTTCTTTCTTAGTGAGTCCATTATTGGTGTATGGGAAGCCCACTGACTTTTATGCGTTCATCTTGAGTCTTTCTGCATTGCTGGATCTAGTTATTTATTCTCAGTCTTTTAGTAGAATATTTTGAGTCTGACTTTTAGTTATTAAGCCCCAAATCTTTCCATTGCTCAACATGATGCTTCACATCTCAAGGGCCTGAATGTAAATCACTGTTAGTGAAAGGGTAAACTATTATTCATGGTTCAGAACTTAAATGAGCAAAGATATGTTTAATAGGTAGATGATATCAAAGCTAGAGATCATTTTCTAGGTGTGCAGCTCTTGCTAGACTGTGTATTATTTGAAAACCCCAGGCCTGATATATTAATCCTTTGCAGCATAGTAAGATTCACACTAATATATGTGATGATCAACTTCCATTATCTATGCAAAAGCATGATTTTTATTCACACATCAATCCTGTCAGATTTTACAGTATTATGTTTCTCATCATCTGCTGGTCTTCAGCATACATCATGGCATATAGTAACCCCAATAATTTTCCTGAGTCAACTTCTTTACACTAAATACATTTTAAGCCACTCAATTATACTTTAAAATTAAATAGTAGGATTTAAAAATAATATTTAGGTGAAAGATCAGGAGAGTAATTTAATATATGTTAAGTTTCTGCACTTGTGCTATAGCTTAATATGTGATTTATTATGAAATTAGTTATAAAAATGGAAATAAATTGTAAAATCAAAATCGCTTTCTAGGACTAAGATAAAAGAGAAAGATTAGATGAGGGGGAAAGATGACAGATGAGAAAGATGCTTCAGTAATTACCTTCACATAGGCACACAAGTTCTATCAGGTATTCTCACTAATACGAGCTTATCCAGGTGAAAATATAGTGCCCAATTTTAGGATAAGAAATAGAAAAGACGCACTCAAGAAGGGAAGACAAAGGGTTGCTTGGATTGGCTCTGTTAATTCCCAACAGCCTGGAGCAAAGCTTACCGACTGAGCAAAAAAAGGAGCTAGGTCAGGTTGTAACTTGAAACTAATTCTAAGGCCTACCATGTTGAATCACATCACTGCCACAGACCTACACCCCACTGACTGCCACACTAAATCTGCATCAGTCAAGCATCGAACTCACTCGACCACTTCTCCCCACCCTCAAAAGGCACAGGGGAATATGTACACTTATTTGTGAAGCAAACTGGAATAGCTAGCACAGGCTTTGTCATGGAGATCAGTGCTAGCCACTGTGATTAGACTGACATCAGGCAGAAAATAAAGGGCCCAAACACAGGACAGAGCTCAGATAGTACTTAGACCAAGCTTGGAATAATAAAATAAAAGAAGACAACATGGATGGATCGATAATACATAAATCAGTAATGCAAGCTTCCCATCACAGAAAAACTCAGGACTTAATGTTTTAACCATTAATATCTATCTTTCTGTCTATTTATCATCTATGTATGATATATATATGTGTGTGTGTGTGTGTGTGTGAATTCTTAAATTATTATTTTAATCTTTTATTTATTCGGAGTAGTGTCTTGCCATGTAGTTTGAACTCACAGTAATACTCCTGTCTCAGCCTCTCCAGTTCTGAGTTTGCAGGTGTGCACCACCATGCCCTGTTTTGGATCAGCATCAGTAGTTAAACCCAGGTCCTTGTGCATGCCAGGCAGGCTTTTGGACCATTGAGCTATCTCCCCAGCCGTCATTCTTAAATTCCTGTGAAGAAACAGTGTGAAGAGGAGAAAATTCCTCCAAACATTATATGCAGTTAGCATTACTCTGGTACAAACACAGAACACATGCCTGTCAAGTGATTTCCAACAGTGCTTTAAAATGATTATTTAGCAGGACAACTAAAAGGTCCTGAGTTTGATTTCATGTTGAAAACATACTGTGTGACTTCAAACACATGTGGAAGAATAATTTACGAAGGAGTAAGAAAGGCAAATACACATGGAGAGATGTACTTTAACAGATGAAAATTTCATGGAATATAGAAATGATATATTGAAGAGATATATTTAACAAGGCTTAAACCCTATACAAGTAGGTTGCTCATCCAAGAGGTTGGCTGGCAAGTGCAAGGTCCTGAGTGTGACTGCTGATATGACATACCGTGCTGGCCCTGGAACTATGCCTGGTGGCACACACCTGTAATCCCAGCACTGGCTAGGCTGAGACAAGAGGATCACTATGAGTCCATGCTGCGTAGTGAGACCCTGTACCAAAAAAAAAAAAAAGAAAGAAAAAGAAAAAAGAAAAGAAAGAAACAAAAATTAAAACAAAGGCCTATAAAATATGTTGAAACATCGTATTACAGCATAAATAGGTATAATCTTTCCTTGCTTTATTAATTTAACTAAATTTCATTAATAACAATATAAAATAATATATTAATTTCAAAATTCATTGGGGATGATGATTTTTTAAAGCTATCTATCAATTAAGTACTGTTAAGATGAGTGTATTCCTTGGAAATAGTAAAATCAATCATAATTTCCAACATATAAAAGTGATTTTTCTGTTTGCTTGTTTATTTGCATTTTACAATTTAAGCACAGTACTAAAAACGTCATTATTATGCTTCTTTAACCCTCAAAATAGATCTATACATTAGACCAAGGTAATTGACAAGTTGATAATACTACAAGAGTATTATCAAGAAGAGTTTCACCCGACTGATTAATGAAGTCAAAAGCTTATCAGTAATAGTTAATATTTGATAGCCTTCATAGGTTTGTCAGATATGATAGTGAATCCCCTGAGATAGCAATACTAAGAGAAGCCATGAAAGATGATAGTAAGTTTCTGGCCAGCCTGGGTAAATTGGCAAGACCATAGCTCAAAGTTAGTGACTGACTGGATGGATGGATGCATGCATGCATGGATGAATGGATGGATGGATGGATAGATGGATGGATGGATGGATGGATGGATGGATGGATGGATGGATGGATGGAAGGATGGATGGATGAAAGAGGCTGGGGACTACTTAGCAGCAGAGTGCTCTTGGTTTCAATCCCATGTACCATAAACTCCATCAACCAACCAAAATTTAACTAATTAACTAATTCACAATTAATCTTAAACTATTTGCTTGTTACTTTCAAAGTACTTAGGCAAAATCTTTTTTCAAAAATCATACAGTAAACACTTAAAGAAAGGACTACAATTTTTCTTGATGTAGAATCATGCCACCTGTAAATGTGGAGACTGAAAACAAATAGGTTTACTAGGGTGCTATAGGCTTGTCAGGTTTTACTAGCAGGTTTGATTTTTCTAGGTCATTGGATCAAGGTACTCAGCATTGTCAGTGGGTGGTGGAGAGTTTGTAGTATCTAAGAGGGCTTCTCAGGATGTGCTCATCTGGGTGGCCTCATTACTAGCTTGAGTGCTGGACACTATGTTGATATCAGAACTGCATTTGCTTACATTGTGATCATCTCTGAAGGAAAGGAAGTGAAAGAGCCACTTGGCATGTATGTGGGTGGTGGCGTGCATTGAGGGGCATTAGCTTGGTCTAAGCAACTCACAAAGAGCCCCAGTTTTAGAGAGCAAAAGCAAGTGGATTCCACTTCTGGAAGGGTATACACAGAAGGACGAACTTAGCTTGTGAGTGTTTTCTGAAACTCTTTACCATAAACACTTGTCTATATTTTATTGCTGCTACCTCTCCTCATCTAACTACTATCTTCAACATATAAATTAATTCAATGTAAAAATATTCATCCAAGAGAACAGAGAACTAAAAGAACAAAAATATCTAAATACACAACTACTGGTGTTTTTAAAGAGTTATGTGATTCACTGAGCCTAATTTATCTTAGTTTTCTGTGCTTATATAGGTAAAATGGAACATTCTAGAAGGAGAGACATCAGCAAAGGATACCAGAAAAGAAAGAAAAATGCAGTTTTGGAAGACTATTTTTAAGCTTATAAGAATGAAAATGACCTCTATGAGAGCATATTCAGTGTAAGATTTAAAAGAGCAAAATGTGGCAGGCAATGAATGACAGGCTTGATTGGTTAAGTTGACATTTTTCTAAGAGAGCATGGCTGGGCTTGCTTTGAGACACAAGTAGAATAAAATCACTAAGGAAGAATTGGGAAGAAGTTGCATCTGATTCAGAATTAGGTTATTCTTGCTAAAGTTGTGATCCTCTATGCCCATGCTCATTGCCATGCTCTTGCAAGGTGATGAAGTGTAATTCAGACCGGCATATTTGTGATCCTGGAAAACTTCTATATTCTTTCAATTGCTCAGAAAAATCACATTCAGGGGAAAGGTTTCAATGTCTTTCAGCAGTAAAAATGTACAAATGGATTCTGAGAAAACTGTTGTTCCCAGTTTCATAAAATATGAAGCTAAAACAAAACTAAATAAAGCCACCCAAAATGGATGTGGGTGATAATGATGAAATGAATGTCATCAGTAAAGAATATCAACCTGAACAGTAATAAGTTGCATCTATCCTCACATGGCCACAGTGAAGCACAATTATCTCCAACCTGTCCAATCTCATGATTTTTACCACAGCCTAAAAAGCAGCACTGTGCACCCACTGTTTTTACTGTAATGGGAAAGATTCTTAATTATTTTTCCAAATAGAAGTCCTCTGAGAAAGGTTTATTATTGTCTTATACAAATGAGACTGACAAACAGTTTAGTAAATGTGCTTTACATCACACAGTTAATGACACAACCAAGTTTCAAGTCCACAAATCCGGTTTCCCAATCTTTGACTATAAAACACCACATTATTCAATCATCAAAGCTTTTTCACCCTTTTAGCTTTTGAATGCATTCAACCAAGACTTATTGAGTGTCACTTTGTAAGAGGAACTGTTCTGAGTCAACAGAGACAGAGTAGAAAACCAAAGACAGTAAATATTTACTACCATCCCCAGAAACAGACTCTATCTGATTAGAAAGAAAACCATTAGAACTTCAAAATAACAAACCTGACTATTTCACAACACCATGTGCTTCATGAAAGACAATAAAAAGGGACTTGCAGTGCAGAAGTGGATCCCTTAGTAGTCACTGACAAGAAAAGTCTTTCTCAAGAGTTGACAGTGTAACTGACAAGAAGACAAACCTCCAGAAGTTTGGGGCAAGGATCTAGGCTGAGGTCATTGCACATAGCTTGAATGGGCTTGGTGTATGCAAGGAAGAAACATAAAGAGTGCACTTAGTACAGAGGATGAAGTGCGAGAGAGAAGCAGAAAGCAGGAAGCACACCGCATTGTAAGTCATAACAGAGGAGATGGATTCTTATTCTAAGCACGTAGGCAAGCCAGAGTGATGATTTTTAAGTAGGAATCCTCTTAGTATTGAGGACAAAATGGGAAGTCAGTGAAGTTATCAGTTCAGGGCAGACATTCATCTCTCTGCAGTGTTAATTTTGAAGACAGTATTTAAAGGATTTGCTCCTCAGAACTACAGCTCAATAGAATGTAAAAGACTAGCCCCCAGAGGCATATCTGCACTAACATTCAAGAGCACAGCAGAAAATGTGTGGAAATACAGTTCAGTGAGATGTTGGTTCACATAAATGGGTTCAGTTATTTTTTTCTGGAGAATCTATCCATATCATGCTGCCAATGCCATAGTTCTTGAAAGAAATGATGAGTTCAAATCTTGGTCCCAACACTTGGTAGATAGATATCTTGGGGGATATCTGTAACTCTATTGAACCCCACACTGAACCACATTTAATCACTAACATAGAACTGCAATTAACCCATTCTGAATTCCTAAGGTGATTTATCAATTAAAATGAAGTGTATTTGACTTTTAGGAATATGATTATTAATCACTTCAGTTTTCTTGGGAAGATTAACATTTGTTAAATTCTGCATTAACTTTGAAGTCTTTGAAATATTCAGCTTGCAATTTCATCCCTCACACATCATTAAAATATAAAGATAGCTAGCCTTTTCAATAAAAGAAGTTCTATAAATAGAAATGGATATAAAGAAATTCGAATGCCTCTAAGTACTCTATTATAACATGCTTTTGCTTGAAAGCAGCACGTTGAATAGGCAACATCTATAGACTTCACACATGATGAGGGCAGACACTGATAAAATCTGAACTGCACAGCCATCTGTCATTTAGACTAAGTTAAAATTAAGCAGAGAAATGAGTGAACTCATTAGATACTGAAATTTGCTTTTTCTATTATTTCTGGCCTCATCCAATCACAAAGAATAAATCTTAAGTATTTTAAATACTAGAAATTACTTAATGAGTGCTTAGAAATTGTAGGGGCATTGAAACCAAAACACTGAGTACCATTACTTAAATGAAAATTAACAGCCTCACAAAGAATTGTGCAAAACTTTTTAAGCCATTAAATTTCTCCCCATTACTAAGTGGAACTAAATAACCCCATAAATCATTTGATCATTTTTTCTCCTCTTGCATGCTAAACTCTCAGCAGTAGTAATGTATACTTAGAGAGATACAGGAAAACCCATTAGGAAGCAAGCAAAGTATAAACTAAAAGCAATATAAAGCATATTAAAGGTAGTTTGCCCATTTTACTGGGCACTCTGCAAAGAACTTTCATCATTTGTATAGGAAGTTTGGCTAATGTTTCTGAGAATCTGGGTGTGGAAAATGTATAAGACTTTACTGTGGAGCTCAGTGTTGAGCTGGAGGTGAGGAGACTCAGCACAGAGTACAAACAATGCAGCTACTTTGAGTCCAGAACTCTTCAAAAACCTATAGACTTTGCCAAGGACCAGGTGCAGAACTGTTCACCAGTGGGACAGATCCAAGTTTGGCCTGCATATTGCCAGACGTCAAGGACATTTAGAGCACCCCACACACAATACATGAGTCTGTAAAGGTACCTGCAGCTACCAGATGAGGTGGTGACCAGGGTAGCATCAGTCTTAAAGGAAAATGAATTATCTCTGGCACCCATCCACACCCTCAGGCAGCACAGCAAAGGTCACAAAGACAATCTGCAGACATATTCAGGCACCAGGCAGAGATGGGTGTCCTGCCAGGACAGACTGGAGGTTCAGCCTGTGTCCTTCAACTATATCAGATTCTGTGTGGACTCCTGAAACTGTGTCTGTCCTTATGGCTAAGATCCTGTTGTGATCTACCTTAGCATAAGCTATGGAAGCCTGAGGACACAAAGCAGACAGCAGGTAGTGCAGAGTAA
>PVKA01005733.1:45934-88527 GCA_004027165.1 Ctenomys sociabilis
TCTCTCTCTCTCTCTCTCTCTCTCTCTCTCTCTCTCTCTCTCTCTCTCTCTCTCTCTCTCTCTCTCTCTCTCTCTCTCTCTCTATATATATATATATATATATATATATATATATATATATATATATATATATATATATGTATATGTATATGTATTCAAGTAGGAGAAATAACATTTGCTTCATAGTCTTAAGTGTATACCAGGAATGTAGTGCATGAAAACTAGTACAGTTTTCCTTTTCTGGTATGGGGAGCACCCAGTCTGCTAGTGTTGGTCTGCTAGATGAATGAGACCCACATAAACTCTACTATGCCTACTTGGATCCCAGGGCTTCAGATCCAGCAGGGCTCTCGACTATTCCTGCAGATTCATGCTGTCTGTGCCAACCTGAAGTCTAGGGCTAGCCAAGGATACAGAGCTGGGACAGGAACAGTGTCAGCATAGGTAGCGGCTGGTGCTCAGATCTCCCCTTTCCCCATCAGGAGGAATCTTCCTGGACCCTCTGCTGCCTAAGATGTACCTTGGGGTGTGGCCACATGAATAGTAGGAAGCTGTCTTACCTCTTCACCTCATTCTTCTTTCCTTGCTGCATCTAGGAGCTGACAGTGATGACAAACCTTTTAGAAAGTGAGTGCTCACACTGTAACCCAAAACGCATTTATTTACAAGATGCCAACAAGGAGGTGTATTGACTGCTGGGTTGAGTTGGCTCACAAACTGACAGGGATCCCTCTGCTGATTTCTGGTGGAATGTGTGGCATAGGTTTCACACTACTTTGCTAGAATCACTCATGTGTTACATTATTTGTGAGTTTGTGCTTTGGTGTGTGTGTGTGTGTGTGTGTGTGTGTGTGTGTGTGTGCATGTGTGTGCACACATGTTTAAATGGTTGTTAAATTTATTTAAGTTTCTTCAACAAGATCAACAGTGGAAAATCTTTTGATATCTTTATAATATTTCAGCTATGTTTTTCTATTTGAGGCCAAAAGTTGATTCATTTCATTGTTATTGCTTACTTAGTTGGACATATAGTACTAATTAAAGGCAATGAGATCTTTATTCTATCAGTATCTGTCCCTCAGCATAAAATTTGGGGTTCAGATACATGCAAAAATATTAAAATTCCCATGTATTTCACACAAAATATGTAATCTAAGGGGAGAAGATGATTATAGATAGGTGGGATTACATGCTCCTGTTTTTAAGAAATTCAGTTTTGTCTTACAAAGAATTAACAGGAAAGTCTCATTACATTTATAGATACCATTCGCTTTAACCTAAGCTCTTATAATACCTAGGTGGCCATAAATAGAAAGGAAGAGATTCACAGAATGAAGCCCTAGATGAAGACAATAAAACAGAAACTTAAGAGACAAAAACCAAGGAACAAAAGAGATTAGAATGAGGCAAGTATTTATTAGGCAACAGAGAATGGAGGTAGGCAGGTAACAAGTTTGCAAAAATCACAAAAGTGATCTCACCCATAAACACTAGTTATCTTTTATCAATACATTCTATGATACTTTCTCTGCTTCACAAATTCAATAGGCTGGTTCAGAGAAGTCAGAAACACCATCAGAAGAAATAATTCAGCTAACCATGGCATGAGAACTTCAGGGGCACACCAATATTAATGGAAAATTGTAAACATTTACTTATCTTTAGCTCTGATAAATAAATAAATCTGCAGTCTATAGGCAGGAGTTGGGGATTTGGCTCAGTGGTAGAATACTTGCCAAGCAGGCTGGAAGCCCTGGGTTCAGTTCTCGGCAACAAAACCAAAAAGTAAATCTCCTTTAGAAAACAATTCAACCAAATACTGCAATAAAATAAAAAAGACCAACAACAAACAAGGCAAATAGTCTACAGGCATATGGTTATTGACCGAGTATTAAAGCAAGAGATAAAGAGCCTTTCATATTGCAACTGTAAATATTTTGAGGGCAGGCCAAATATCTCAGCATATTAAAGCACCTGCAAGCAGGCTCAGGGGTTGGGGGCTCGATCCTGGGGCCTGCCATGCTGTTGAGATGGTAGTTGAGACAGAGTGGTGGTGTGCACCTGTAATCCCAGCACTTGGGAAGCTGTAAACAGGTGGATCAGTATGAGTCTGATCTAGTAGTGATACCCTGAACACTCTGTAGATCAGTCCCTAAAGAAAATACAGAATAAATAAATAAATAAAATTCTCTAAAAAGCTGTAAATATTTTATCAGTAGCTACTAATGAAACCCCGATATTTATAGATAGTGATTATGAAACAATATTCTTAGCAGTCCCCTGAAATATAATATGAATGTATCATGTCAGAAAATTGGCTTTAGCTCCAATTCCAAAAGATCAGATCTCAGAGACTCTACTTTACTTGTTTAAGAATCGAACAAGATTCAAGCCTGATGCTTGACCAAGATTGATCCTTTAGGCACTGACCTATGGTTTCATTTCCAAAAGTGAATTCATGTGCTTTAAGAACAGACTCTACAGAATTTTTAACTCTTCAAAATCCAATTTAATTCTCATGTGATAAATAGTTACAGGGATACCATAACAAGTTTCTTATATATTCTTAGTATTTTAAACACCTTTCCTATAGACTTCAAATAAGTGGTTCAATTAGTATTAATAATCTAATATTAGCAATATTTCCAATTTTTGCATAGTGGTTGCTAGATAAAGGTTGTAAGAAAAGAACCATTCTAGAGAGTAACAGCTCATGATCTGTAATCTTGAGAACAAAATAGGGCCTTTGCGTGGGTGTCCTGTTAGCCTTTCCACAAAATTTCCTCACAATTAATGTTACAAACTCTCGAGGGAAGCTTAGGAGTTTGCAAGATGGTTCTAATAAAATCTACTTCTTAAGGCTGTGCCTAAGTAGATACTGAAAATTTTGCTGCTTTACTTTTTACTTCCAAAGAGTGCAAGCTAATAATGGATAATTACCATTTTTTTATGAACATGCAAATACAAACTCTAGAGGCTGGGAAGATGGATCAGTAGAATAAGTGTCTCCTTGGCAAGCGCAAGGGCCTGAGTTCAACTCCTGGTTCTGCAAAAAAATAAATAAATAAATAAATAAATAAAAAATGCAGACTCTGAAAGATCCATAAAATAGCTGAGAATTTTTAGTTCATATTTTTCAAAGATAACTTCACTCAGTTGAGCTCCAAATTTTCTGAACAAGGAGATTATGGAGCCACAGAGGAGAATGAAGTTCTATAGTGTGCCTGGGGAGAGTCACATGGAGAGAAAACTTTCTCTCAGTCTCTCACAGAGAGCAAACTGGTCAAGCATTGGCCATGACTCATCCACATGCATGACACAGACAAAGGATCTACAGAGTAAGGTACAGGACTACAAGATAAACCCTGAGGGGACTTCACTGACCTCATAAGAAACATAAAGTACATGTGTTGGTATATAAGTCTTGATCTATCTAGGTCTTAACCATCCAGCAGAAAAGTAAAAAAATGAAGTATGCATCATGGGGCCATAATATTAAGCGGAGCTGTAAATAGCTATGGTTGACAACTTCTTAGGATAATTCACTATTGTTGTGGAATGCTGGAATGTGTTGGATTGTGTTGTAGAGTTCAAGCACCTAAGTCAGTTGAATGACAATGGAGTGCCAATCTCTGACAGGTGTAGACAAAGGAAGGGGTATAGAAAGGAAGAATCATGATGTGTGTGTATGGACAGTACAGTTGGGATAGATAACGCCGTGCTTCTACATAATCCTATGAGAGACAAGATTTGCAGTAATGGTGGTTGGACAGGATACTATGTCGGCTTCTAGTACTATGGACAAAGATAACTTCATTTATTAGCTAGACTGCAATGGAAAACAGTAAATTTATAATGATCTCATAAAAACAGAGAATTGGAGATACAATTAAGCTATATAATTGGTAAATACGTCTAATGCATTAAATAATATTAAAGATAAATATTCTATTTAGTGTGTGTAGCATTTCACGTAATGTTTTCTAGCGGGAGTTCTTCCAGGCGATAGTATATAATGCATTCATATTTGTTCCCTGAGTATGCCTTTTTGCAAGAGTAAATTGCAGCAGATCAAAGTTGCTGTTTCTTATGGTCAGAATCAATGTTAGAAATGGAAGTTTAGTAGTCCCCAGTCACTGTTGGTGACATTTTAGGAAACTACTGATTTTTATAGATTTCATTCTCCCACATAAATAACGCAACTTCCCTTTAACTTCAAATTTATGTTTTGAAACGGGATTTTTTTTGTGTCATTAACACAATGAAGACCACATCTCTGACAAACATATTCAGAAGGGATATAAAATTAATTTATTTGTAATTTTGTTCAACTGGTTTGTGTTAAAATCTGCACTTCAGATACTGAGACATTTTCATTTTCGATTGATTCTTTGAAAATTTCCCACAATATTTGTGAAGCTACATTTCTTTTTTTTTATTAATGACTTTTAATGTTGCATGAAGTTATGTCATGGAAGTAATGATATCTTTACTTGTAAAGAACTATAAAATAACAGGTAGATTTCAATATATTTTTGATTGTCAGGTCCAATAGTTTTTAAGAAACTCCAGAATATTGCTCTATAGTTGATAGTGCTTTAAAATATACCTCCCCTGATAGTACTGTAAAGGGGAGAAACAGAATGTGTTGGAGGTACAGGTTATGCATGCATCTCCAGGGTAGCAGTTGCCCCGAGGTCATTTTGTGAGAAAAGCACTCATTGTTTTCTCCTATGACAAAAGCTCCTTTGAAGAGCAGATAGCACTGAGACCAGAGAGAAACACTTCAGGGAGCCTCTCATGTGAGTGGCATAGGGAGCATGCTTAGTGCAGCATAAAGGGAAACAAATCATAACACATTCTGAAATTGGAGGATTACCCAGGGAGATCAGCACCACGGACAGAGGTATCCTGCTTCCTTCCCTGGTGACTATCACCTGATCATTTCATATTTTATGTCTATTGTGTTAGTAAAGCTATATAATACTCTTTTTTACTTTTATGCATTATATTCTTTATCAGTACCATTCAGTATACCTCAGCTGTAGAAACTGATATATTGTTTCCTTACCCTGAGAAAACTTTGTTGTGGGAAAACTGAAAGATTTAGAATCAAACAATGTGGCTTCAATGTACTTGACAGAAATGTCATGCTGGATTAATTGTTTAAATCTCAGTTTCCTCCTCCATAAAATATTGTGTATCTCATATGATAATAAAAAGGTTTGAAATTAAAGAATGCTGAATGTGGAAATATGAAATATTTATTACAATAAAAGCATTATCGATGAACCGCTTCCACTCCACCTGCAGTTTAAAAATACTTATCTCACCATTTTTTCCCACTTTCTGAAGCAGTTCTGGAAGTCATCTGTAGTGAGCATCTTCACTTGCTCTATCTGACTGCCTCAGTGTCCGAATCAATTCAAAATGCTTACAGTCTTCATTTTTACTCTGGGGTTGAGCCACATCTGAATGAGATAGACAAAGATACCCCATGATGTGCTTCTCCTCTATACAGGATGCGCTCCTCATACCTACAGTCGTAGATGTAATTCTCATCTCCTTAATTTCCCCCCCCAACCCTTTCTTGCATGTTGTCAAGTCATTCCCAACACTTACAAGCTAATATGAAGAAGCCCACACAATATATCTAAAAGTGAAGACAGAAATCCATAAGTATGATGAGGTAGTTAATGCTATATAAAGAGAATAACACTTTATAGTGTTTATTTTTTTTCCCAGTTTTTCTCTAAGAAAAAAAAAACATGCTAACAAAAACAATCATATCAAAGGAAGGGGGAAACACACCCTTTTGTACCTAATAGTGAACCAGGAAAGTTTCATGTAAAAGTACATGACTTATATGGGGGGGAGGCGAGATAGTTCAGTGGACAAAAGTACCTGCTTAGCAAAGAGCAGGGACTAAGGTTTGATAAGTAGCACCATATACTGTACCAGGGCCGAACACACACACAGACACACACACAGACACACATACTCTCTCTCTCTCTCTCTCTCTCTCTCTCTCTCTCTCTATCTATCTATCTCTAAGTAAATAAATAAATATAAATGAACAAATGAATAAAAAAATTTCACTTTTGCAATCATTGAATCAACCCTTTCTTCTTTTTGGATAGTCCAGGAAAAGAAAATAATTTTCAGAACTTGGTAATATATCATAGGTGAATTTCATGCATTATTTATCAGAAAAGTGTTTAGCATAATAATTACTGTGGTAGTAGGTACTCTAAGAAAATAAATGTATTAACCTGTTGTCATGACTCAATTTTAAACTCAAAACTTTTAACATACGCTAATATAATTTACTTGTGATTTATGAAAATGTAAGTCAGTGGGTCATTTTCTATTAAGCCCCTCATTTAAATTCCATTAAGCATGTAAAACTTTTTTCTTCTCCCTTCTTTTTGTAAAACAGGTCTAAATTTCTTGGAAAAATATCTGAGTTTTTAAAATATGAAAATCTAATCACCTCTATTACTTGACCGATAAAGTCACTTTACTCTAAAGACTTTTGAAAAGTTTCTCTCTGAACTTAAATAGACTCTTCAAGTCAGAAAGACTTGGGGCCAGTCAGATAGCTCAGCAAACTAAAGCACCTGCTCAGGCAGGCTCAGGGACTTGTATTGTATGTTATGAGTCAGTACCAAAAGAAATGAGGAGAACCAATGACTATAGCTTCAGAGGTCTCACTGAGATTAGTCTCTCTTTAAGTGAGCTCAGAATCACAGAAACATCACACATCCATTGAAGGCAAGAGGCAGGCTAAAGAATGTGCATAACTACTTGGATGCACAAAAACTACTCTATTGACTTCAGCTGTTTACCTAACACTGAGTTTACACAGTTCTAGTCATTAAGTCCCAAGCAAAGGATGAAACAACAAACAATGTGCCACCTAAGGAAGCTGTTATCTGCAGCTTTGAATCCCAGATTGCTAGAATTTAGAAGAGAGACAACAGATCTCCTCAAGTTCTGTTTATAGCTCTTGCTCCATAGGGATATTAGGCTTTTGTTTCATATCTATATTTCTATAGATGGGGGATTCAATCTCCAGCATGCCATGAAGACCTTGGTCCCCCCACAGGGGTGCACTGAGATGGGGACCGAGACTTGGTATGGTGGTGCACGCATGTAATCCCAGCACTTGTGAGGCTGAAAGCAGGATGGTCAGTATGAGTCTGATCTGTGTAGTGAGATACTTAGCCTGTGTACTAAACACATTTTTGAAAAACCTAAAAATGAAAACAGATCAGGAAAAAGAAGCAGAACCCCTCCTAAAGCCATTACCATTGTCATGCTACTACACAGTACACTTTCTAGTATTAGTGTTACTTGTTATAAAATAAAATATCTAGTTACAAAAGTCTGGATTGGAGAATTCTGCTTTGAAATCCTGATTTCTCCATCTACCTAACTCTACATTGTTTGAGTTCTATTTAATTTATCTGAGCTTTTAGCCATTTAGATAGCTCAGCGATCTAAAGTGCCTGTTTAGGCAAGCTTCTACCATGGTTCGATCCCCAGCACCACATGTTGCTTCAGCTCCACCCTCAGAGTGGCCTGACCCAGCCATGAATAAAATGAAATAAAATAAAATAAAATAATATGAACTTTAATTCATTTTTTTCTCCTCGTCCTCCTCCTTCTTCTTTCTCCTCCTTCTTCTTTCTCCTCCTTCTTCTTTCTTCTTCTTCTTCTTCTTCTTCTTCTTCTTCTTCTTCTTCTTCTTCTTCTTCTTCTTCTTCTTCTTCTTCTTCTTCTTCTTCTTCTTCTTCTTCTTTTATTTTGCTCCTAATGAAAGATCAAGCCTTGTGTACACATACACACACACACACACACTCACACACACACAGCACCTAATATATTCTCTGTGTAAACGGTGATAATTTAACAAACATGAGGCTTTAATAAATATCAATAGAGTCATGTTCTCAGGACTCTTTCCACCCTACTCTCTTGCTCTCTTGGGAAAACTCCACCTCTCCCATCCAGCCTAGCTCAGGCCTGGTGAGTGTGGGTGTGAGCTCCTGTGCTCCCCTGCGCTGGTTGGATCTCCCTGGATCAAGTGCAGGCCAGGCCCCAACGTGAGGGCATCCAGAGCCCCCACCCCCAAGCCTGACAATTGAGTGAGAACTTTGCGATGCTCTCAGGACCCCCAGATCCAGCCCAAGCGCAGGCCCTGCTAGTGTGTGGAAGAGCTTCTGTGCCCTCCTGTACCCCCTGGCCAGGGACACAACAGAGGGGCACCACAGGTTCACTTCCAAGGGCTGCAGCAGGAAGGAGCTGAACACAACAGCTAGACCCAAAGCACACATAACTGAATAAACTCAAACTTAAACTGAATCTCATTAGGTGCTAAGGTTATAACTGCACCAAAGCTCTATACCAAAGGTCAGAGGTCAGTGCTGTACAAAATGTAAAACAGAAAGAGCAAAATGCAACTTTAGGCCTGGAACCCACCCAAAACAAGTGCAGAGGACACTAGCTCAGCTGAAATGTATGATTTAATAGTGTCAGAAGTAAAGAAACAATAGCAGAGAGGTACAGAGGAACACAGAGCAGAATTAATTTCTAGAACAAAGAAAAAAGAAATCTCTGAATTCATAGCATCTGAAGTAAAGAATCAAATCCAGAAACATATGGAGAAAAACCAATGCTCACCCAGAACAACTGTAGAAGACACAAGCTCTGCTGAAATGTGTGAAATAATAGTGTTGGAAGTAAATAAGCAACAGCGGAAAGGTATAGAGGTGACCCAGCTGTGCCCAGCCTGGAGAGTGTGTGGGAAACTATTGGCTTCCTGGCCAATAGTGTCTCCGGAGGCCAGCGCCATCTGGAGCCTCCGCACCCAAGACCTCTGAGACAGCGAGATGTTCTGAGACTCTCTAGGTAATCCACCCCAGCCTGTCCCACCCTGCAACTACCCAGAGCCCCTACCCCAAAGCCCGATGAGTGGCACCTGATCCACCCAGGCACAGCCTGGTGAGTGTGTGGGAGAGCTTCTGCACTCCCTGGTGCTCCCTGGGCCAGGGACACTAAAGAGTGGAGCCACAGATTAAAAGTTGTACCAGAAGGGCAGCAGCAAAAAGGAACTGAACATAACAGCTAGATCCAGGCCAGGCATAACTGGATAATCTCAAAATTAATAGATTGCACCCGAATCTCATTACAACTGCATGAAACTGCATTACAACTATTGTAACTGCATGAAAGCTTTACACCAAAGGTCAGATGCCAGTGTGATACAAAATGAGAAAGACAAGGAGACAAATGCAATCTCAGGCCTCAAGCCCACCAATAAGTGTAGAGGACACTAGCTCAGCTGAAATGAATGAATTAGCAGAGGCGGAAGCAAAGAACCAACAGCAGAAAGGTATAGTGGAACTCAGACCAGAATTAATGCCTGAATAAAAAAAGAAATTTTTAAATACGCAGCATCTGAAGTAATGAATCAAATTCAGAAACATATGAGGGAAACCCAGCGCACACCAAGAACAAGAGCAGATAACACTATTCCAGCTGAAACACATGAATTAACAATGTCACTGGGTGGGGAGATGGCTCAGTGGAATAAGTGCTGCCCTGGCAAGCTCAAGGTCGTGAGTTCAATCCCTGGTTCTGCCAAAAAAAAAAATAAATAAATAAAAAAATAAAAAATAAAAAAAATTAAATTAAAAAAAAAAAGCATCACAAGCAAAGAAACAAAAGCAGAAAGGTAAAGAGGAACTCAAAACAGAAATAATTTTTAAAATAAAAAAGAAATCTTTGAAATTACAGCATCTGAAGTAGAAATCAATTCTGCAAATATATATAGAGAGGAAACCCAATTTGGAAAAACTCTGCAGTAAAAGAATAAATACCTACCTCAAAAGAAGACATGAATAAAAAAAAATAGAGGTCATAAGAAATATGACACATTCCTGGAATGACCAATACAGGAAAGAAATAGGTAGTATGAAACAAAGTCAAAGAGATATAGAACAACTTAAAATCTGAATCATGAGTCTACAAAACCATTTGAGTGAAAGCAAAGACAGAGTTACATATCATGAAGATGCTGGTGCAGCTAGTGAAAAGGTGAGAAAGGATCTCTTAAAAACAAGAAGGATGCAAGACAAAATAATCCATAAACTACAAGATGACAGCAAGATGAACAATGTGAGATTAATTGGCACCAATGAGAATGAAGGATTCAATGCAAATGATATAAAAAGAATATGGGCAGAGGTAATAACAGAAAACTTCCTACATATGAGGAAGCAATCCAACATTGAGGTAACTGAAGCATACAGAACACCAAATAACTTCAAGCCAACTGGAAACACAACCAGACGTGTAATAGTCAAGATTCCAGAAATCCAACACAAGAATAATATACTGAAAGCTGCTAGAGAACAGAAGCCTATCTATTCAAAGGAAAACCCATCAGAATTACAACCGAATTCTCTACACAAACAATGAAGGCAAGGAGAGCATGGAGCAGAGTTTTGTTCAAGTCCTGTATGACAAAAAATTCCAGCATAGATTGCCATACCCTGCAAAACTTACTTTCAAGTTTGGTGGAGAAGTGAAATACTGCCATGACAAAGAACAACTAAAGAATTTCATAATGACAAAGCCATCCCTACACAGACTATTGAAAGATGTTCTAGAGAGAGACCACAACGACCAGAACTCCAAGAATGAGAACAGAAGGAACCCAATAAACAGGACAGACAATTAAACACAGGAGATAAAGGAGTGAACAACAGCAGGTAAATATCATGACAATCATAAGTCAACACATTTCACTTATAACCATCAATGTAAATTCACCAATTAAGAGAAATAGACCGGCACAGTGGATTAGGAAACAAAATCCAACAATATGCTGTATACAAGAAACACACTTATCTCAAAAGGACATTCATAGGCTCAAAGTCAAAGGATGGAAAACAATACTACATGCCCTAGCACCTCAGTAAAAAGCAGGAGTAGCAATTATGTCCTCAGATATCTCTACTTCAAATCAAGAAGGATCAAACGAGACAAAGAAGGCCACTATATATTGGTCAGGGGAAAAATTCAAGATCAAGAGGTAACACACATAAATATCTATGCACCAAACAAAGGAGCACCCAACTATATAAGACAAATCTTATGCACGTGAAAAATCTAACATCCAAGACCACAATCTTAACAGGAGAACTTAACACCCCATTTACTCAAAACAATAGGTCAATCAGACAAAGACTTAGCAAAAAAAGTAGCAGAACTCAAACAGAGCTTGGAAAAAATGCACCTGTGGTCATATATAGTGTTCCAATAAACTACAGCTGAATACACATTTTTTTCAGCTGCACATCAGTCATTTTCTAAAATAGACCACATACTCGTCCATAGGTCATGCTTAAGCATATGCAAGTAAACAGAAATCCCATGCATACTATCCAAGCACAGCACAATGAAATGAAATAAACAACAAAAGAAATCAGAAATACCCACTAAATGCATGGGAATTAAACAACACATTACTCAGCAATCAATGGGTCACAGATGAAATTAAACAAGAAATTCAACAATATCTACAATTCAATGACAATTCAAGCACAACTTATTGGAATTTATGGGATGCGATGAAAGCAGTACTTAGAGGGAAAATTATAGCTATCAACTCACACATTAGGAAAACATAGCATGAACAAATAACTACCATAATTTGCACCTCTAACATCTAGAAAAGGAAGAGCAAACCAAGAGCCCAAGGATGGGAAGAAATAATAAAGATTAGAGTAGAAATTAATTCAATTGAGGTGAAGAAAAGAGTTCAAAGAATCAACGAATCAAAAAGCTGGTTCTTTGAAAGACTAATCAAAATCTATAAGCCCCTTGGTAACCTCATTAAGAAGAGGAAATAAAAAATTAAAATACAAGCAATAAAGAATGAAAAAAGGTGAAATCACCACAGACCCAGTGGAAATTGAAAAGATTATCAATAGCTACTTAGAGAATCATTCTGCTCACAGAATAGAAGACACAGAAGAAAAGGACAGATTCCTTGATAGGTACAAATCAACAAAACTAAATCAAGAAAATAGAACAATTCTCAATAAGCCAATAAGAGCTAACGAGAAACTAAAAGTAAAAAAAAAAAAAAAAAAAAAAAAAAAAAAAAAAAAAAAAAAAAAAAAAAAAAAAAAAAAAAAAAAAAAAAAAAAAAAAAAAAAAAAAAAAAAAAAAAAAAAAAAAAAAAAAAAAAAAAAAAAAAAAAAAAAAAAAAAAAAAAAAAAAAAAAAAAAAAAAAAAAAAAAAAAAAGCCTGCTGACAAAGAAATGTCCAGGTCCTGATGGATTCACACCTGAGTTCTATAAGAAATTTATAGAAGACATAATCCCTACACTCCTCAGATGTTTCAGTGAAATTGAAAAGGAAGCAGTCCTTCCAAAATCATTCCTGGAGGCAAGTATTATACTGATTCCAAAACCAAAGAAAGACACAACTAAGAAAGAGAAGTACAGGCAAATCTCCCACATGAACATAGATGCAAAAATCCTCAAAAAAAAAAAAATCCTAGCAAATAGAATACAACAAATCATCAAGAAGATCATACACTATGACGAGGTAGGATTAATGCCAGGGATAACAAGAATGGTTCAATATTCTAAAAATCTATATTAATAGACTGAAATCTAAAACCCACACAAACATCTCAGTTGATGCAGCAAAGTTTAACACTCATTCATATTCAAAGGCCTACAGAAAACTGGAATAGAAGGCCTCTACCTCAATTTAATAAAAGCTATCTATGACAACCCAATGGCTAATATAATGCTAAACAGAGAAAAACTGAACTATTTCACTCTCATATCTGGTCAAAGGCAAGGATGTCCTCTATCACCCCTCCTATTCAATATACTTTTGGAAACATTACATACAGCCATTAGACAAGAGGCAGAAATAAAAGGAAGAAAAATAGGTAAAGAAGAAGTTAAATTATCACTATTTGCAGATGACATGATACTTTACTTAGAAAACCCAAAAAACTCCACAAAGAAGGTACTAGAATTAATACACAAATTCAGTAGCATAGCAGTATACAAAGTCAATACTCAAAAGTCAATAGCATACCTTTACACAGATAATAAACCCACTGAGAGTGAAACTATAGAAACAATTCTTTTTACAATAGCATTGAGGAAAATAAGTACCTTGGAATTCACTTAACCAATGAAGTTAAAGATCTGTTCATGGCAAATTACAACCACCTAACAAAAGAGATTATAGAGGATTTCAGAAAATGGAAAGATATTCCCTGCTACTGGATAGGAAGAACCAACATCGTGAAGATGGCCATATTCCCAAAATTTTTGTACAGATTTAACACAATCCCTATCAAACTGCCACCAACATACCTCCCAGACCCAGAGAAATCATTCCTAAATTTACTGGGAACCTGAAAACACCTAGAATATTAAACGCATTCATAGTTAACAAGGACACTCAGGAGGCATTAAAATTGCTGACTTGAAATTATACTACAGAGCTACTGTGATAAAATTAACATGGCATTGGTAGTGAAATAGACCTGAAGATCAATGGAATACATTAGCAGATGCAGAGGTCTCTAAGAGCACACCCATCCACCTGATCACTGACAAAGGGGCCAAACACACTTACTGGAAGAAAGATCTCCTCTTTACCAAATGATACTGGAAAAACTGGTTCTCTACATGCCGAAAACTAAAACTTGACCCAGGACTATCACCATGCACTAATCTAAAGTCAAAATGGATCAAATATCTAAACATTAAAACAGAAACAATAAATCTCCTGAAAGAGAAAGTAGGAAGAACTCTTGAAGACATAGGAGTAGGCAAAGAGTTCATAAAAATCAAATCACACAGGTAATATCTGAAAGAATTAACATCTACGATGACCTCTTATTACTTAGAAGTTTTTGCACTTTAAATGAAATTACGAACAAAGTGAAAAGGCAACCCCAAAATATTAAAAACATCTTAAATAATAAGCACTCTGACAAAGTTCTGCTCTCTAGAATTTATAAAAAACTAAAAAACATCTGGGCCCAAAATTTAATGAGCGTATCCAGAAATGGGCATCTGAGATGAACATACACTTCTCAGAGAACAAGATTAAAGAAACGTATAATATATGAAAAACTGTTGCACATCACTAGCCATCCGTGAAATGTAAATTAAAACGACACTGAGATACCATCTCATCCCAGAAAGAATGGCTATCATAAGAAATCAACCAACAAGAAATATTGGAGAGGATGTGGGGAAAAGGGAAACATTCTCTACTGCTGGTGGGAATGTAGACTGGTGCAACCATTATGGAAATCAATGTGGAGATGCTTTTAAAAAAACTAGGACTGGAAATGCCATTCAAGCCAGTTATCCCCCTACTGGAAATTTTCCCAGAGGAACTGAAAACATCGTACCATAATATGTGTACCTATGTTTATAGCAGCACAATTTGTTATAGACAAATCTTGGAAACAATCAAGATACTATTTGCCCAATGCATGGATGAAAAGGATGTGGTATTTTTATACAATGGTGCATTACTTAACTATCAAGAATGATATACTTAGCCGGGCGTGGTGGCGCATGCCTGTAATCCCAGCACTCGGGAGGCTGAGGCAGGAGGATTGTTGTGAGTTCGAGACCAGCCTGAGCTACAAAGTGAGCTTAAAGCCAGCCTGAACTGCATAGCGAGACTCTGTCTCAAAAAACGACAAAAAAAAAAAAAAAAAAAAAAAAAAAAAAAAAAAGAATGATATACTTGAAGCATTTATATTTAACTGGATTCCACTTGAAGATATACACATATGTGAAATAAACCAACCCACATATGAAGATATCATATAGTCTCCCTAGTATAAAAACTCAAAAGATGAAATACAAATAGAAACGTATAGTACAGTGAAAAAGAAAGTGAGAGTTTGAGGATTGGACAAAGAGGAGAGGGCAAGGAGAAAAGCTAGGAAACATGACAGGGGCAAAGCCATACATTTTTCTGCACAAGATTAGTAAGGCAATGATCCTGAAAAATATCAGCACGCTTTTGAAAGTAGCAATTAATTGGAAGGATTATCACCCTGACTAACTATGCATTCTGATACCTGTAAACCAAGCAACTGCACTGAAGATATCAATGTGTAATAGAAGGGTCACGCTTGGAATTCCTAACATTCTGGCCTTCTAAATATGTACTTCTTCTCATGACATACCAATTATTACCATTCTGTTTCTCAAGTAAATGTTTGTTTGTCTGTTTTTTAATGGGTAATAAATAAAAAATAGAAGAAAACAATAAAAAAGGCACAGGTCTGTCTTTCTACATATGATGTATATGGTTAGATTTATAAATTTCTGTGTAAAAATATGTATTTTTTATTCATATTCTTTAAATACTTTTAATTTTTTAAATTTTTATCTTTATATTCCATAGGGATTTGAAGTTTAACATATTAATACTTGATGGAAAATACCTATTCCATGTTGTACCTAAAATATTGATATTCAGACAGATAGTAAAGTTAAACCCAACTGCATATGTAGTAGGATAATAATAAGCTTCTCTTCTGGAGTGTTAACAACCTAAGTTTGCAGGCCAAAAATTACAGGATAGAAGGGCTGCAAGTACAGACAACATTTTGACCCTCGCCTTTCAAGGTCAGTGAAGACTTAGGACATAGGAGAACCTGTACTGTAATATCACGTAACTCAGTTGTGTCCCAAATTTTCTGATCAAGGAGATTATGGGGCCACAGAGCAACATAATCAATGATTTACAATGTGCCTAAGAAGAGTCACATGGAGAGAAAACGTTCTCTCAGGGTTTCACAGAGAGCAAATTGGTCAAGCAATGGCCATGACTCATCCTTCTGGCTGACACTGACAAAAGATCTGCAACATGTGGTACAGAGTTACAGGATAAATCCTGAGGGGACTTGACTGACCTTATCAGACACAAAAGATACATTTCTTGTTATATAGGTCTTGCTTTACCTTGGTCATAACCATCCAGCAGAAAAGTATAAAAATGAGATATATATACAGTGAAACCATATTAATATGCTGAGCTGTAAAAGGCTCAAGTAACAACTTCTGTGAATAACCCACTACTGTGGACTGTTGCACTGTGTTAGAGTGTTTTGCTGAATTCGTGCACCTATAGTATTTAGATGCCAATGGAATATCCATCTCTGACAGGGGTAAACACCAAAGGGGATACAAAAGAATGTCCATTCTATATCTGTATATGGTATAGTTGGGATACATGTACAGCTACTTCTTTCACTTATATTAATGAGAAGAAAAATTTGTACTAATAGTGTTTGATCAGGATATCCTGTCTTTATCTTGCACTATGGACAACCACTAAGAAGATAACAATGTGCAATGTATTAATTATTGAAACTGTCCTATTAATTAGTTTTGAAGCTGTCTTTTTGTTAGTTGTTTCTCAAAAAAATAAAATTAAGTTAAATAAAGATCAACAGATAAGTAACTGAGATGATATAAGTGGATAATCCTAAGGCTTGACAATTTTTAAAAAAGGACTCTAAAATAAATTCAGCACCATGTGTAGCATATCTAGGTCCATATCTTCAATTTTATTTAAATTAGTGATTTAAATGTGTTTATTTTTGTATAAAATGCTCCTAGTGCTGGAGCAAATTAGCATTAACTACTGAACTTGTTGGTATATAAGTCTTGCTCTATATAGATCTTAACCATCCAGCAGAAAAGTACAAAAATGAAGTATATATCGCGGGGCCATAATACTAAGATGAGCTGTAAATGGCTATGGTCGACAACATCTTCAGATAACTCAGTATTGTTGTGGAATGGTGGACTGCATTGCATTGTGTTGTCGAGTTCAAGCACCTAAGTTAGTTGAATGATAATGGAGTGCCCATCTCTGACAGATGGAGACAAAGGAAGGGGTATAGAATGGAAGAATCATGTGTGTGTGTATGGACAGTACAGTTGGGATTGATAACGCTGTGCTTTTACATAATTCTATGAGGGGCAAGATTTGCACTGATGGTGGTTGGACAGGATATTATGTCAGCTTCTAGTACTATGGACAACCACTAGGAAAATAGCAAGGTAGAAAGTATTAATTATTGAATCTTTGATGTAATTCAGGTATAAAAAATAAGATATGCAAACAGCTGCACTCTCTTAATTTACTGATAAGACACATCTGTTACAATAATGTCTGTAAGTATAATATCATGTATGCACCTTTTATTATACCAAAACATTATGAAAACAGTTTGCAATGTATTAATTTATGAAATCCATCTTGTCAAGGTACCTTAAAACTGTCTCATCGATATTTGTACTTCAATAAAACAAAAGTAAAATAAAAAAAGAAAGAAATTCAGATCAAGTATCTCAAGTTAGATAGATTCAAATGTATAGGGTTTGACAATATGAATGGCTGAACTGCCCCATGATTATTTCCTTAAATTTTTAAAATATTTTTCTTTTCTTCTAAGATCAAGTTGCGGTACATATTTATTTCCATCACTGTGGAGCATCAGTGTGCAAATGTAACGCATCTCAATTCCATTTTGTCCACTGTGTCCCTCTCTCCTCTCACCCCTTCCAATGCTTGTTCTGCTATCCATTTGCAAAATCTCTGTTTTCCCTATTTCTCTTCAATTTTCTTTCTACCTCCTTTCCCACTCTCCCCTTCCAATCCTTCCTGCGGAGAGTAGGTGAAGGTTTTTCTCCTCTAAGTTCAATCTATCTGTGTGTAAATATTTAAGGACAACTGGTCTAAGATAAGTTTTTCTTATAAAATACTGTGTGACTAAAATAATAAAATAACTTTCTTCATTCTATCGAATGATTTTCTGTCTCTCTATTAACCTGTGAGAATCTGGATTCCTGCACTCAGGAAAACAGACTCTTTTGGCTTAGGTTGCATTTTAATTTACATTTATATAGTTAGTAAGTAAAAGGGATTGAGATTTTAATATGTCTCCAAATCCTTCATACCCACCTACAATTCCCTTTCAAGTTTAAGGTTAAGTTTAAGGTTAGGGTCATGGTTAAGGTTAAGGTTAGGGTTCGATTTAGGTTTAGTGTTAGGATTAAAGGTAGCAAAAGCTTCACTGCATTCATCATGCCCAAGGGGGACATTAAAATATGCTAGTGCAATTACCTCTGTTATTATACTTGTCAGCCTTTTAGTATAACCTAATTCATCAGATGGATGGTGTTGTTTTTATATCATTAATTGCCAATACATACTCAGAATTCCCATAATTAATAGCTGCTGACTTAATGACTGAAGCTAAAAACCAAGTAAAAACATTGACAAATTACTGTTCTTTTTCTTAAAAACTCTTTTGTAAGTAAACTTTATTCAAAACCTTCCTATGGTGTGTCTCCATTTGATCTGTGTCATTGGAATTGGGAGATATTTTGAAAGCAAAAAGTGAGAAACAGAAGTATTTGTTAGCTTTCAACAGTCAATGCATGAATAATTTAAGGGATGGATTAGATGTTCCAAAGTAAACACACATATGCATTTTAAAGAACAAAAAATCACTTTCAATATGTATATTTCCAACTGTGAATTGAATGTGAAAACTTCATACAGGGCTGGCCAGATAGCTCAGTGGATTAAAGAGCCTACTTAGGCAGACACAGGCTGGGGTTCTATCCCTGGAGCCTGCCATGCTGGCCCCACCCCTGAGTACACTGAGAAGGTGATTGAGACTGGGCATGCTGGGGCACACCTGCAATCACAGCACTTGGGAGGCTGTAAACAGCAGGATCACTACGAGTCCAATCTATGTAGTGAAATCCTGTATACTCTATAAGCCCTGTACTAAATTAAAAAAAGAAAACTTCATATAATTCAGAAGTGAGTATCCTTTTTAAATTAAGCTTAATGTAATATCTTCAAATTTTAAATAGTGACTCACTTTTTAATTTGCAAATGCATTAGAAGACTTAGATTTTAGGGTAAAATATTCATACTCTTTTCTTCTAGTCTCAGCCTGTTCAGAAGCAAAACACTAATCTATTTTCTATGACATGCACATGCCTTTTTCTGTGGTCCTTTTCAAAATGCCTTCCTTCCTTCCTTCCTTTTTTCCCTCTTTCTTTCTTTCTTTCTCTTTCTTTCTTTCTTTCTTTCTTTCTTTCTTTCTTTCTTTCTTTCTTTCTTTCTTTCTTTCTTTCATCTTTCTCTCTTGTAATGTATTTAGTGCAGTATCTACAGGTTCTCACTATGTAGATGGGACTTGTGATCCTCCTGTTTTCAGCCTCCCAAACACTGGGATTAAAAGCATGAACGCCCCCCTCCCCAGTGTCAATTGCTGTCTCAGTGCACCCCATGGCTAGGGCTGGCAGTGCACTCCGGGAATTGAACCTGAGTCCCTGTGCTCTGCCTCAGCAGTTGCTTTAATCTGCTGAGCTACCTGGCCAGGCTTACATTCTTAAGGATGGAATTAATATCATATTCTTCTTGATCTTACTCTCAGAAATTATAACAATATCTTATCCCTTATATATCTTAGCACAATACTAAAATTTGAGAATGCAAATGCAAAAGTAAAACTATAGGAATGAGAGAGGGATACATATTTTCCCCTAACTGATTCTATGAGCTATAATAACTTATTTCAGTTAAGCTTACAATATTTCTGAAAGTTTGATATTTCAAAGCTTGATAAATAAGATCCAAAATTAAGATAGATAATTTGAACTGAGAAAAAAAAAAAACTATGTAAAACAACAGGTAAACCATGATGGACAAAGTAAAGAGGGACAAAGGAAAGAAAGAAAAATTTGTACACAAGACAGTTTTACACCTGTCTTTTAGTTCCTTAAAGGGAATGTTTTCTGTAAATATTGTTTAGATAAGATATCATTCCCATATTTTATACACTAGTTAATTATTATAAAGATAAGAATGTGAAATATATCAACTATTGTAACTCTTCTACTAACCAGTTTTGAAAACTGGTTTCATTGTATAATTTTTCCCTCTTTAAAATAAAATAGGTGAAGGTTGTTGGGGATTAAAAGCTAGGGTTTGAGGCTTTCTGTGAGAGTGGAACCCCAAGCGTGGTGTGTTGGAGCAAATATGTCTGTATGGAGACACAGTAGGAACCCTGAGTATTTGACCAAAAGGATATCACAGAACCCAAAGAATCAGCATGTCAAGATTGGACGCTGGTAACCATATAATAGAATGTATTGAGCAGCCAGAAGAGATTAAAAAAATTATAGATACAAAAAGATGAATATTTTAAGAGACTAAAAGTTAGCACTTTTGCACAGCTGGTCCTCCAAGTTGCTTCCCTAGCTGATCAAATGCTGGAAGTGACAACTGAAGAGAGTAAAAGGCTAGAAGGCAGTGATGCTGCCCCTTCGTGCTGCTCCGATGCTGAACTCACTGCCAGGACCAATGGGAAAGGGAGCCCAGGTGAGCCGTCATATGCCCTGCTCAGTTCATCAACAGTGCGGGAACAGGGGACTATAGGTGCTCCTCTCTGCCCAGTGTCTTCAGGGGTGTGGGGGAACTGGATCTAGACCAAGGGCTTGTGACGAAAGCAGAGTCCAACACCAAAGACCAACATTATCTTGACTGCCCTTCCTGTTGCTACAGGAGTGTGACAGAGACTCTTACCAGCAGGTTCACGTTGTTGCAGTTACCCAACTGCAACTCTGTATAGAACAATGAACCCTATTTCAATGATATTCTTAAGTGTAAAAACGCCATGGCAAGACCTTGTGTATGATGAGGATGCGAAGCAAGCCAGCCAGGAGGCCACTGCCAGGTGAGAACAGGGCTTAGAGCTCCTCTTTATGCTTTCTGGAATTCTAAAAGTCTTAGCTCAGAAATTTCCCAAAGGAGCAATTACTGGCTCCCTGCCAGCACTTTGCCAGCAATCTCTTCCTCCTGGGTCTGCCCGGAAATGATCCAGTACCAAACTGCCACCCACATCAGCAGAGAACAAATGGAGATTTACCCCAGAAGAGGTAAAAAAAAAAAAAAAGACAGAATATTACCTGGAAGAAGACTAGGGTCCTGCAGATAATCTAGTCTGGATGAACCAAACTAACTCTTTGGGAAGAGACACCAAGGAACCTGATGCCTGAAGCAGTCCGCACCTGCCTACTGGGGACCCTGCCGGCCACTCCAACCCACCTGGCAGTGGTAACCTGCAAGGCAAACCCTGGAAATAAAGACTCTGCTTTGTTTAGGAAATAAATGTTTCCTCTCTTTTTGGAACCCCTGGGAAAAAATAAAATAAAGTAAAAAGTTGATATAATTATATATTACTTATGTCATAATTTATTTAAAAATCTGATATGTTTTCTTTAACTTAGGCATTACGTAAAATTTTGCTATTTATTTATTTATCTATTTATTTATTTATTTTTCCTGCCTCAGGTTTATTTGTACAAAAAGCACAGGAGGACACCAGCCTCCCGCAGATGGCACGCCAGGGTTCACACCCATTCTTCTGTTTTTATATCAGTAGATAAGCTTTTACTGTGCAGTCTTCATGGGAGCCTGGGCACCTTTGGGAGCCTGGGCTGGAGCAGAAGCTGGAGACTGGGCCTTGGCTGGAGCCTGGGCCTCTGGCTGTCAAAGCCTGCATCCTTTGGCAATGTGGGCATGGATACACATCCCAAGCATGGGTTGGGAAACATATGCAAATTGAGTGAGCCTGCAGTTTACTTCCTTTGGGATGATCTTGGGCTTGGCCTCCTTGGGCTTGACGAGGGCCTTGATGACCTCGTCGCGTGCACTCATGGCCTTGGCACTGCTTGCTGGCATCTTCTTCAAGTCTTTCTTGTGCTTCTTGGCAAAACACATGTTCCTAAGGAACTTGGCATCTACCCACTTCAGAGATTTGTTTCTTTGTGACAGGTTTCTTGATGCCATGTCTGTGTCATTTTCAGGACTGGTTGTGCATGGTGTGGTTCTTGGACTTGGTCATAACTGCACTGTAATCCGCAGCCAGATTTTATTATTTAATCTCTACTTGTAAAATTTCCCACCTGTCTTTCCATAATTGATTTCTTAGATTTCGTTATAGTCTAAAGGCAGTCAATGGTTTAAGTGCTTTGACTGTAATGTAATGAAAAACTCAATACAAACAACAATTAAAATATTTTGTATGAGTCAAATACTTTGGCTTAGCCACAAGGTCCAGCCATCTCCAAATTTACTTTCAGGAACAATTATTAAGTGCTTGTCAACTGTCATAGTGCATTAAAGGCCAAAACTCGATCTAGTCTCTTTCTGTACTAAATACCAAAGCACCTGTCACACAGAGAAAGCTATTTGCTAACCTTTCACAAGCAGCGTCTCTCCTGAACAAATCCTTCCTGCCACTCTGCAAAGGCTGCTTTTCCACTTACTGGCTATTTAGCATTAGTTTCTGAATACCTAATTGTTCATCAGTAGGGACATAAAATAAAAATAATAACAATATTTGCCTTCTAGGGTTTATGTATCCTGAAGGCAAAAATGTGCCTGGTAAGTATAAATACAACTTGAAAGATTTCCACTTCTTAACTCTTGCTGTAAACCCAACTGCAGTATAAAGCTGATTCCCCCAGTGCTTCAGTCCAGTGTTTGCTATGAAATAAATGAATTGGTGCAAAAGGGAAGTTCTATGATTGATCAGGAAATGCTTAAAGCACATTTATTTTTGGTAGTACCAGGGATTGAAAGTACCTTACACTTGTCAGGCAAGCATTTACTCCACTGAGCTATCTCCCAGCCCCACATTTTTAATATTATTATACTTTTAACAACTGTAACTCATCCTCTTTTCATATATGATTAGGAAAACCAAGCTCAAGGTTCCTACAAGGTTTCAAGGATGTAAGTTACCAGTGGCGAAAATGAACAAACATAGAGTAGATGAAACTTCAGTAGTATGAATTCTCTCATAAGCAGTGGCACCAATATATTTGAAAGTTTAAAGGGAAATATTCCAGGGAGACAGGAATGATTCAATCTGAGACAGAGAAAAATGAGGGGAAATGTTTGGAGCTTGAAAAAAATGGGAATATGTGTTGAGTACAATATGTTATTTGTCATTCATGTGAGGGCACATGATAGAGTCACATATGCACTTCTGGCTACAACCTGAAAACATTTTTTGACGTCTAAAATTTTTAAATATTGTAGAAGACGCTTAAAAAATAAAAAAATAAAAATAAAATCGGTATATGATACTTGTATATGTATGTTAGAAAAGTTTTGTTGCTGGATGAAATACTTGATACAAACCACATGCATGAAAAGTGGTTTACATTGGTTCGTGATTTCAGAAGGCTCAGTGCGCACTAAGGTGTTATGAAAACAAAATATGATGCAAAAGTATGCAACAGAGAAAATCTGCTAATTTCATGGCATTCAAAAAGAAAAGGACAAAGCCGGGCGTGATGGCGCATGCCTGTAATCCCAGCACTAGGGAGGCTGAGGCAGGAGGATTGTTGTGAGTTCGAGACCAGCCTGAGCTACAAAGTGAGCTTAAGGCCAGCCTGAACTGCACAGTGAGACCCTGTCTCAAAAAAGACAAAAAAAAAAAAAAAAGAAAGGGACAAGAAAATATTCAGAGAAAGACAGAGACAGAGACCTACAGGTAGATACCCTCCATCACTTTTAGTGATGTACAGTATTTTCTCTAACTGTACTGAACCTAATAGATAATTCAGCTATGAATTTATCAATAGATAGATCCATTGATAAGGTTAGTATCTCATAATTCATTTTAAAAGTCTCATTTCTGAACACAAGAAAGTGGGGGAAATACTTTAGACTAATCTATATCATTCCACACCTACCTCTCCCCAAAAGGCTGATGTCTGCCTCATCATAAAAATTCATGCAGGCCATTTAAAGCATCATTGAAACCTTATTAGTTCCAGCCTTGCTCGAAGTCCAGTCTGGTGTCCTCTCTGAGACCACATGCTTGCTTATCTGTGAACCCCAGTAAAAATAAAATTTCAAACACATGTGACATACAATGACACAGGTTCAACAATTCCCAGAAGTAGAAATAAACAAATGCAAAGGATTTAGGCCAAAGTGAGACCAAAACCCAGCCAGGGAAACGTTTAGCCCTGTGCTTCTCTCTGGCCGGGGTACATGAGGGGCAAAATAGCTGCAGTGTGACTGAGCAGCACTGCCCCACCTGCTGGGCCAGTTGCACATAGCCTCTTCCTTGCCCTACAGTTTCCTTTTGCTATTTCCCATCTTCCTGGATTCTTCAGCTTTCTGGGGTCTCCACTTAAGCTTCAGCTTCCTCACATGGCTCTTTCAGGGGGCCTCAGCAGGAACTCCAACCCTGGGCCCTACTACCTGACCTCCCAGACCTTCCTTTGATGTCTTGTTGGAAATCTCAGAACTCTGCATTATTATCACATAACTCCTTTCTGCATAAATGAAAACTAGCACTATGTGTATGGCTTCAAGGTCTGTCATCACTGTAGGTGAAAAGCAACACTTGAGGACCATGGTGAAAGGCAGCTCTGATTGCCTAGATATCTTTGAGTGAGTTGGGTCACCTAGGATTTACGTTGCAAAGCAAAAATCTTTGGAAAGTACTTTAAGTTTCATATATTTGAGCCTATGGTGGGTGAGGTATGACTAAGTCCTTAAAGGTTTTTGAAGTACCTTTCCAAGTACAACATATTTGGCTTTGTTCCAATGGCACTAATCTCTTCAATAACCACATTTAGCTTGTGCTAAATTTGTAGTGCTTCCTTTCTGGCCAAGCTGCAAATTTTATGAATAGTCTGGCTTCTGGCTTCTTTCTTTTTTTTTTTTTTTTTTTTTTGCTACTGATTTTACTGTATATGTTGTTAAAAGCAGCCACAAATACCTATACTATCACCTGAACATTAGACTGTCTTGAAGTTTCTTCCAACATATAAATGATTGTGCTACCTTTAAACTCAGTCTCATACACGTCTTAGAACATGGGCAAAAAGACCGTAACTTAACAAGCCTTTTATTTAACTTCCAGTAGAATATTTATTCCCATATGAAACCTCATGTATATAATATCTATAGTTCACATCTGTTACAGATTGTGGCTAGTTGCTCTCCCCAAATCCTCATGTAAGTCATGGGGCAGACATGGCTCAAGGAGCAGCAAGTGGCTTGAGGGGAGGGGCCAGAGAGGTGCGGACCCTTAAACCTGCATCACCAGCTTCTTCCTGCCCCCAGTCTGTGGTCTCTCAGTGGTGAGGAGCCCATCATGCTGGACAGGGCAGCACCCCAGCCTCTCTTCCAGACTCTGTAGCATGGGACAGCAGTGTTTGTGACTGAGGTTGCCTCTGGCAGAGAGGAGATTTTTGGAGAAAACAGAGGCACTGACCCTCTTTCCTGAGCAAATAAGGCTCCAAGCTTTGCTAAGCAATTCAGACTATTTTAAACTATGAAACTGGCAGTAAATGTGAGCTAAATAAAACTTTCCTTCCCTCATTTGGAGTGTTGGATATTTGTCCCAGCAATGAGAGAAGAGTAACTTGTAAACATTTTTTTCACCATTCTGGTCTTCTGATCTCCGATCAGAATTGTCCATCAACCTCTACATACAGCTTTCCAAAGCTGTTCTGACTCAATTCTCCATGCTCATCCCAAAAGCCAGTTCCAAAGACTTCTGCCCCACAAGATCAAGTGCAGTCTCATCAATCTCCCTACCTTGAAATATAATTTCCTATATTATTAATTTTCCTATCAATGGATAACATACTTGGTATAAGTGACTTAAGGAGGAGATGTTTATTTTGGTTCACAATATCAAAAGTTTCAGTTCATGGTAGGCTGGACTGAAATAAGCATTATGGCAAAAACATGGAAGAATAAAGTTCTTACCTCAATAATCAGAGCATGGAAGAAGAGCTAGAGACAGAGAAAAAGAGAAAGAGAGATGCCCACCAAAGGCATGTCTGTTCCACTCATCCACATCCTCCAGCTGACCACAAACTCCTTGTACCCCATTCAGCTATGAACACATCAATGGATTGGATTGTTGATGTGATCACTTCTTCATGATCCATTACATTCCAAAATCCCCACCTCTGAACACATGAGACATTAGGCAAGACATTTTAGATCTACACTAAAGTAAAATACAATATCTACACATAAAGTATAAAATACAATATTTAGGACTTCTATGGAATCTAAAAGAATTGAGATTATTAAAACAAATAATACAAACTTCACTGAAATGAAAGCATTTTACTAATGTGCTGAAAGTAAGACATATATGTATGTTTCTGTCACAGTTGGTTGACTCTATATTCCTTTATTCTCTGATTACAGAATAACTGTTCCATAAAAATTTGTGGAAAGGAAAGAAAAACAGCTCAATATTTCTTCCAGGACAGTTTTAGAAAAATATATTTCATTGTGATTTTGAAGAAAAGTTTATCTTAGTCTCTAAATTCTCATTGCCATTCTCAACACCAACATACAAAACTTAGCACCTTGTATTTCACACCAATCATGCTTCTGTTGGTAATAAGTCGAGGATTGTTCCTACCAAACTGTTTAACATGTTTGGGAAAATTCAGTCTGGTTTTGTCACATCCATTCTCTTTCTACACTATTTGACCTGAGGTGCGGAAAATACAGGGAAAGTAATCATGTCATGGTTCCCAAGCAATGAGAGGATGTGAATTTCTCTAGTTTTCTCTTAAGATTCAGACAAGAATTTAAGGCAGAAACATCATGGCACAAACAGAAGAATAAATTGCTAAGGTCAAGAATCAGAGCACAGAGACATGAAAGTGAAAGAGAGCTCCATGACAGGCAAGAGATTGGCAAATTCTAGAAGCTTTAAAAGGGTTTTTGAGTTACAAGAAGCTCAAGTGTTTTAACTGTGGCCATCTGATCATTACAGTTTCAAGAGTGTCCATAGGTGGGGTCAGCACTTCATGTTGAAAATCTATAAAAGGAGTTCTTGCTGTGTCAACAGTTGCTGGATTAGAAGATATGACATAGAAATAACTCTAGAAAGGAAAGGGATCTGAAGCCAAACCACCCACTGTTCTTAAAGAAGATCTGCACATTGGACATTCAGCATAAACCTTGGAGAGATGAAGAGGCAGAGAAAGCTATCAAAAGTGGCATCTCTTTTCTTATTTTAGCTAAGAATAAATTTCTTTGAGTAAGGGGCTTCTTAACAAGCCTAGCATTTTAATTCAATTACCATTTGTACGTTTCTGTGAAATATCTTTCTTCTGTATGTTTTTATCAGAACTAGTGGCTTCATAGTTCCATTAGTCAGACTGGGTTTATGTCCCTCAATACTGCACCTCAACATATCTGTAAAATTTAAATAATAATGATCATGTCATAAAAATATTGAGTGCTAAGCAAGATATTATTTGTAAATATAGAGCGAAGTATCTGGGTGTTGAACACTCAGCAAATGATATTTATTTATTCATCTATTTGCAATATGGATACCAAATATAGCCTCATGCGTGTTAGGAAAAAAAAACTGCTATACTACTGAACACTACTAATTCAATTTTAGTAGACAAATTATAATTTTTAATATTTCAAAATTACAAAATATATGGAAAAATTCCATGTTTTTAACAAACAAACTTTTAAGAGATATTGGCTATCAGAAAATTTAACACAAAATATCAAATGCTGACATTTTCAGTTAGACTTAAAAGTAAAACTATAATGGTCTCTTTCAATAATATATACAGAGCTCTTTTCTCTACTTGTTGGCAACTCACACAAGTAAAATAAAATAGATCAAAAGAGTAATGATTTCTTCATTCATGTAGATCCATTAGACCTTAGAAGCAATCTTGTCTTTGATGTTTCATTTCTTCAGACAAAGTTGTAGAACTCATGGAAACAAAAGCACAAGGCTTTTTCTCTTGAGATAAGTCATATTTTGTACTTACATGTTCACAACATTAAACATCATAAGTGCATAAAATTTCTAGGGAAGTCACAGGTGATATAACAGAATTTGAATGAATGCTAGGATTTTGTAGTAGTTGGAGGTAAAGCTTATATTAGTAATAACTCTTACTATTCATTTTCCAAAAATCAGACAATACTATCTTGTTCTCTATTGTAAAATTGAGTTTGGATGAGAAGTTGTCTCTACCTGCTTGAATGGCTCACTATGACTCCTGTTTCCATGGTAGTGATTATTTGAGTCCATATAACCAGCGTTCTATTCAAGACCAGTTTGAAAATGGAGCCTGTTTAACAGGGTGAATGCAGTCCTGGGATTTTATTTTACAATCCGGCTGTGATCCAGGGAGTAACACAAAGTATTTCCCCTTGCTATACTATTATTCATATTCTCCAAGGATGTGGACCATTTTTTTTTAGCACAAATAAAATGGCCCAGGACACCTGTGTGCCTATGAGTTAATTACGAGGAAGTGAGGGCTTCTCTGAAGTTAGAGCACTTGGGAAATTCTGAGTGTCTATGAATACTTGTGCTTTTCTGTGTTTAAGGCTAGCAGCTATAATTACATTTATCAAAGTTTAGTGACAACAGTAAATCACGATTTTCCTGAAGAATGTGAACCAAGGAAGTTTGTTTTAGACTAGGCTACCCAAGACCCTCCACCACAAAGTTCTCTGTTCATGTACAACTGGGGAGCTCACCAAAAACAGAAAAACAAAACAAAACAGGTTTGCATGCAACTGAGGCATTCAAACTCTATCATGCTCAGAATTGTTTTTCCAGAGTATGTTTACTAAATGAAGATCATATTATTTCTCTCTAATCATCTACATAAACACCTACTTAAGCAACATCCAAGTTCTTAAAAACCAAGAAATCCTCAACAGTGTAGAAAGAGTGGGAAAAATTTAACTAATTGTTCCTCAGGGGAGAAAGAATTATATAGAGATTATATAAAGAATGGAAAAAATCAGGCTTACAATTTTAAATATCCCACCCAAAAATGAGCATCTGAGATGAATACACACTTCACAAATGAAGAAATACAAATGGCAAATAAATATATGAAAAAATGTATGATGTCCATGGTCATTCAAGAGATGCAAATTAAAACAACACTGAGATTTTTCTCCCCAGAAAGATTATCTATTATTAAGAAATCAACAAGTTACAATTCTGATGAGTCAATGGGAAAAGGAAGCCTTCTCCACTGTTGGTGGGAGTGTAGATTGAAACAACCACTGTGGAAATCAGGATGGAGATTTTTCATAATTCTAATGAAGGTTCCACCCAGCCCAGATATTTCTGTTCTTTGTATCTTCTGAAAAGAATTAAAAACATCGTATCACGGTAATATATGTGAACCCATGTTGACAACAGCAGTTTGTGATAACCAAATCTTGGATACAGCCCAAATACACATCAACTGATGAATGAGTAAATATTTTTTAATACAATGGAGTATGACTCAGCTGTAAAGAATGATAAACTTGTGACATTTACAGCTTAATGGATGAAACTTGAGACTTTACTGTTGAGTGAACTAAACCAGAAATACATGTACAGATGTCACACTGTCTCTCTGATGTGGGAACTGAAAGTGTAAATAAGGACCAAGCTGTATCACACATATTGTAAAATAGGAAGCAACTGTTCACAAGCAAAAGGAAACTAGATAAAGGGGAGATGAAAGCAAAAGCAAAGAATTATAAAAGAAGGATAAAATGGAAACAAAAGCTTTCAAAATAAAGAGGGGAAGAGGGATTGCAGGAAGGGAAGAGGTAAGGGAAAAAAGGAGGAATCAAGATACATCAAAAACAGGTACACATTCCCTACGATGAATGTGATCATTTTCTGTACCTACACAAATTTGTGCCAATAAACTTAATAAAAAAGATGATAATGAAAGAAACAAGTCAAAAAAAATTAGGGCCGGCTAAATAGCTCAGCAGGTTAAAGTGCCTGCAAGCAGGTGCAGGGACTAGAGGTTCGATCCTCGGGCCTGCTGTGCTTTCCCCACCCTCAGAGCACGCTGATACAGCAATTGAGACTGGGTATGATGGTGCATGCCTATAATTCCAACTCTTGGGAGGCTGTAAATAGGCAGATCATTATGAGTCTGATCTAGTAGTGAGACACTGAACACCTTCTAGACCCTTTCCTAAAATACAGGGAAAAAAGAAATTGCTTCTATTTTTGTTTCTTTCCTTTTTTCTTTGTTTCTTCTTCTTCCTTTTTTTTTTTTTTTTTGAGACAGGGTTTCACTATGCCCTTCAGGATGCCTTTGAGCTCACTTTGGAGCCCAGATTGGCATAAGACTTCCACAATCCTCCTGCTTCAGCCTCTAGAGTGGTGGAGTTATTGGCATGCACTACCACGCCGAGTGAATATTTGTATATTATTTAGCCTTCATGTCTGAAATCAGTTCAGGGTCAAGCTGTGCCTTTTCTGAACACTGATGTGAAGGACAATTTGATTGCATTAGCCTGCCCTTTGTGTTCTTTAAAACAAAATATTTGTTTTTTCATATCTAAGAACAATAATGAACAATATTTATTGAACATTTTATATTAAATCAAAACTATTCTTCCACTCATCACTGTTATGTTTAGTGTGTGGGGAATTGATAGGTAATTAATTTTTCAGAGGAAACATCACTTGGGCTTTAAAACATATTCTCATCTTGAATCCTTTGCAGATAGATGAGGAAAATCTGGATGATGTGTTTCAACCAAGGTCATGAAGATCTGTCTGTTACATTAAGCAAACTTTCCCTCCTTCTCCATTTCTCCTCCTTTATCTTCTATTGAACAGAAAATGTCAAAAATGGTAGCATGAGGCTTACTCTAGAAGTAGTCCAATCACTTTCAAAGTACATGCATTAATCTCATTGTTTGTTGTGTTTAAGTAACAGCATTAAACTCCAAACTTTAAATACATAAAACTCGCACATGATGAATGCTTACAGTTTATTTTGTACCTTGTCAAAGTCTAGCTTTATATATGATTCAGCACTGCAAAAATGGAGCTTTCTGCAGAAGATACACAATACGCAGCATTGCTCCTCCTTTTACAAAGTGTCCTTATCTTTGTTTGGCCCTGATTTATAGCTATGTGTAAAGTAAAACCTTATCTGAGACAACTGACATTGAAAAGTCTTTAAGTGCTCCTTCAAATTTGCTGAAAATCATCCAAATTCTTATAACTAACATGAGAGATGTGATCTCCAATGGCCCAGAAGCTCCTGAAGTGCTCTTCTCTCACTACACCCCACCTGCACACAAGTGCACTGTGTACCAGGTTACCACAAAGCTAAAGATGTTTATTGAGGCACCTTGAATTAAAATGTCTATAACTTCTGGCACAGGTGCCTCCATGTGTATTCTTCTCCTGGATGCAGTGCAGGGCTGCTTACTTTTGGACATTCTCCTAATTCTTTTCTCAGTCACACTTCTTTTTATCTCCATCCCCTTGAGTGGAATGTGCACTTCAAGTGTATTCAACTAAATAAAATGTTTCCAACACAGCATTCTGTCTTCATATAAGTAGTCCTTCCTGTATTTCTAACTTAGTGCATGACAATCACAGTTTCCCCCATGCCCTAGATTCTCTTCCATCTGGTCTAACAGCAAATACAATTTTTAAAAACAACTCTAGCAAAGCTCTTAAATGAAAGCTTCGTTAGTATTCCTCTTTGCTGGTGTGCACCACATAAGCCAGTGTGCTTTTACCTCTGTGCTCTTAGTTGTGCAATAGCTTCACTTTAGTGGTACAGCTGCTATTGTTAGAGTTGAAAATAGCTGTGTATTTTGAGACGTTATTCTAAAATCAAACTCTCTCCAATGTGCCTGCTGAACGAATGAATTCATAAGAGGGTCCAGGAAGTATGAGATTAACCCAGGGCAGGTCCTCATTGGAGGTGGTGATGGCAGAGGCCATGGACAGCGAATATGGCAGCATAGACACCAATTTAGCAAGGAATATACAAGTAAAATTAGTAACACGGTATCTTAGGGGATTTTGAATACCACATAAAATTAATCTCATGGGTTGTATTTTTACATTGAAGGAGATATTAACTGAGAATCAAAAAATATTTATGCTCATCTGTAATCATAGCACACAAAGAATTACATTGTAAACACCCAGAGTGGAAAAAATGATAATCAATTAAGGAGAGAAATATTTGTATGTTTGAATTTATTTATGAATATTGAGTCTATGTAGCTATTTTATTTTTCTATTATTATTACATGAAATGGTAGTGATTTTCTTAAAAAAAAAAAACTAAACTTCACATGATCATCCAGTTTAGTAGATGTTATCAATGATACACTGAAGGAAATTCTTACTGAGATATGGACATGTGTATTGGATGTATAACCTAGGGGCATACTTGTTTTACTTCTTTTCTTTATAGTCTGTCTATCTATCTATCTATCTATCTATCTATCTATCTATCTACCTATCAAGTTACAAAATAAAGCACATATAAACAAAGTGTTTCATTTTTGTTTGCTTGGTTTTGGCACAACTAGGGATTGAACTCAGGTCCTTGTGCTTGCAAGGAAGTGCTTATTCTACTGAACCATCTCCCCAGCCCTCTAGACAAAATATTTTATTGAAGCTTCATGTACCAGAACTTACGAAATGATAAACCAATTCTTGAGTTCCAACCACGATCTAAAACACTGAACCATAGTCCTTCACATAGTCTTCTTCCCTGGATGTCTCTGTCTGTCCTCTCCTCTCCTTTCATGCTAATGTTTATTGGATTCAGAACACAACATAAATTCAGGTGATTTTCTCTAAACTCTTAACTACCTATAGTTGTAAAGACCCAATTTCCTAGTAAACCACACCGCAAGATCCCAGATAGATGTGGATATATTTAGAGAATGGATATAAACCTCTGTAACTTTTATTTGATTATCATTTGAGTTAACATCAAAGTGGTTTTGAGCAAAATACACGTATTTGATAGCCCCCTCCCAAAGAAACTGAGGGGTACAAGGCGAGAGAATCTCAGATTTCAAAGTAGTGGAAACTTGTTATGAGCATAATGAATCTCCCAACATAAAATTCACTAATTTACTTAACCAATCCAAAGAATGAAGAATAATACACTTCTAAGCAAACAACTCAAACAAGTAATCAAGGGAAATCAAAAAACCAAACTTGACAAGGACTGGCATTGGATCCCAGTGCCACATGCGATACCGGCCTGCCGCCATGAGTACTGAGCCAGCCACCAAGACCAGGCGTGTGGCAGTGCACGCCTGTAATCCTGGCGCTGGAGAGGCCGAAAACAGGAGGATCACTATGAGTCCAAGCTGCATAGTGAGACGCTGTACCAAGTATATTTAAAAAATCGGTCCTCTACTGTACTTTAAAAATAAACACACAACAACAACAACAAACCATCTTGAGACTAAAGCAAATGAAAAAATAACAAGAAATGTGTGCATTAAATCAAAAGCAGTGGTATGGTGCAAGGTTTTACAGATAAGTGCTAAAGTTAATTTTTTTTAAAAAAAGAAAAGAGGTCACGCATGGTGGCACACATGTATGATCCCAGCACTCAGGTGGGTGTGGCAGTCACCTGAGTGAGAGACTGAGACCAGCCTGATTTAAAAAGTGAGCTCAAAGCCAACCTAAACTACATCGTGAGACCCTTTCTCAAAAGACAAAAATAAGGAAAGATATTTTTTTTGTATTTTAGGGAAGGGTCTGCATGGTATCCAGGATCTCACCACTAGATCAGACTTGTAGTGATCTGCCTGTTGACAGCCTTCCAAGGGCTGGAACTACAGGTGCAGGCCACCATGCCCAGATTCCATTGCCATCTTAACGTGCGTGTGGGTTGGGGCCAGCACAGTAGGCTCGGGGATCCAAGCTATGGTCCCTGTACCTGCTTGCAGGCACTTTAATCTGCTGAGCTATTTGGCTGACCCTAGAAAAGATCTTAAGCAAGAAAAAACTTTGAAATTTGAAGAAATTAGAAAAGGAACAAAGTATAGTAAGCAGAAGAAAGTAAATAATTAATTGATTAAATATAAAGACAAAAATCCAGCATCTTATATAAAATAAGTGTTTGTGAGATGGTAAACACAACTCACAAATTATAGCTACACAACCCAAAAAAGGAGAGGGGTTAGGAAAAATCATAACAAAAATAGTAACTACTGATACTGCAGAAATACAGAGGATCATGACTATCATCAAAATTATATGCTAAAATATGGATAACTTAGAAGAAAAAGATATATTCCTGGAAATATACAAACTACTGAAGCCATATCATGAAAAAAAAAAAAAACCCATAAAATGTGAAAATTTTACCACTAAGGAGATTAAATGGCAATTGCACGTCTTTCCTCTGTCATTGGCAGGACAAAATACTCATCACCCAAAAAGTAAAGTAGGAAAGGTTCAGTTCTGTTCACAGTTTGTAGAGGTTTCCATCAAGTTAGCCATTTCCAGGACATGGTGGCACACAGCAAAGGAGGCTTGGTCATGGCGTGGCAGGCAGGAGGCAGCAAACCAGCTCCGTAGGAGGAAAAATGCTTACTCCCACCTGACCCCCCTCCTCACCACGGATTTCACCTCACAACATAGCTCACGGCTCTAAACCCATCTGTGGACTAACCCCGTCGCACACATCACAATTGGAGTCACCTCCTGAAAGTCTTTCCCATAACAACTTGAGGCTTTGAGGGGACGTCTAGACACAAGGCACTCCATAGGCGAAATATATCAAATAATTAAAGAAGAAGTAATAGAAATCCCTATAAAATTATGCCCCCTAAATTTCAGGAGATAAAGCACAGTCAAACATTTTATGAGGCCAGTAGTATTATCCAGATAGACACTACAAGAAAATTACACTGCAGTGTCTTTGACACACAGATTTAGAATTTTGCATCAAAGAGCTGGCAATCCCAGATCAATAGCACAATGAAAGAATTATTCATCACAGTGTAGTTAAATTTCCCCTTGAGGTGCAAATGGTTCCATATACACTGATCAGTGGTGTGAAACATCCGTAATGGGATGCATTAATAGAACAAAAGATAAAATGAATATTTTTAGAGATAAACACACAAAATAAGTGTCACTTTCCACAGCAATGCTCTCTGCAGGCTTGTTTTGCATGCATGATACATTCTACAAACTTGTCTTTTGAAATTTGTTCTCAGTCCATTAAACATCTGTGCTTGGAATTCACATCATTTTATATGACAAAATATTATGCCTTCTATATCATAAGTGGAAAGATAGAAAAGCCAATAAATATTACATATTTAACACTTTTTGTCATTGAAAAATGGTGAGTGTAAGATAAAATCCATGAAATGACATGACTTATTGGGTTCGTATTACTATCCTATTTAGAGCCAAATATAAAAGATAAAGGCAAACTTGGTTCAATGGCAATTTCAGCTCAGTTCTTGCACCTCATAAACTGTGCCCCAGAGAAATGTTTCTTCTTCTAGACATGTCTTAATTCTCTCTAGCTACTTTGATTATGAATGAGAATTATGCCAATGTAGGTGACGAAGTCAAAGTGTCAGGATATAAATAGACGTTGGGGTCTAAAGCCCGACAGAAAATATCCTACAAAGAATAAACTCATATATTTCATTGCTTAAAAGATTCAAATCCCTTCACTTTTGTGTTAAAGTGGATGGGACATTACTTTGAAGTTCTCTCTTTTTCTCATCTTCTCCATCTCTTCCTTATTTCTGTCTCACTCTCAATTCTCATAAAAATTTGGTGAAACATTGGACACCATGCATTTCATATGGAAATACTATAAATTCTATAATTCTTTTTTTTTGGAAAATATCACAACTCAGTGTTTAATCATGTTACAACATTCAACAACTTACAATAGTTGACTTCAAACCACTCTCCCCTGTAGCTTATTACAAATTAAAAATAATCAAAGAACATCTACAGTTAAATTTTTTTTAGCATAGAGATGCTAAGTTCTATTCATTCTTACCTAGCTGAGAACTATGGGAGTGCCTGTCTTAGGGAAAAGCTGGCATGTCTATTTGTGTTTTTTTTTTAAGATACCTTGACAAGATGGATTTGATAAATTAATACATTGCAAACTGTTTTCATAATGTTTTGGTATCATAGAAAGTGTATACATGATATTATACTTACAGACATTATTATACCATATGTATCTTATCAGTAAATTAGGAGAGTATGGCTATTTGCATATCTTATTTTTTATACCTGAAATACATCAAAGATTCAATAATTAATACTTTCTACCTTGTTATTTTCCTAGTAGTTGTCCATAGTACTAGACACCAACATAATATCCTGTCCAACCACCATTAGTGCAAATCTTGCCTCTCATAGAATTATGTAGAAGCACGGCGTTATCCCAACTGTACTGTTCATACACACACATCATGAGTCTTCCTTTCTATACCCAACCTGTCAAAGATGGGCACTCCATTGTCATTCAATTAATTTAGATGCTTGAACTCGATAAATTTTATAATTCTGTGTGAGATACACACATGAGAACCACCTGACTTGGGCACAGCTCTTGGAGGAAGTTCTTCAACACAGAGAAGCTGAAACTTGCCTACAGGGCAGTCCGACCCTCAGAGAGCCACAGCAGAAATGCATTGTTCTGTGAAGTAACTGACCTGGAAGAACTCTTCCCTCAGAGGAAAAGTGCATCATTCATTGGTGCGTTCACTTCATTTATGAAGGCGGCTGACAGTCCACTACAATACATGATATCCTTTTATAGGACTTCAAATGGAAATTTTCCTCCACCTTCAGTGTTTGGAAAATTTGGCTTCCATTTGACCTGCCTTAAGCCACTAGTAAAATATACTATGTTACCTAGTAAAAAGTCCTTTTTCTTTTTTCTTTTGTTTTCTTTCTTCCTTCCTTTGTTCTTTCTTTCTTTCTTCTTCCTTCATTTCTTCTCTTTCTTTCTTTCTTTCTTTCTTTCTTTCTTTCTTTCTTTCTTTCTTTCTTTCTTTCTTTCTTTCTTTCTTTCTTTCTTTCTTTCTTTCTTTTGTGGCTGGCTCAGCCTGCCTTAGGCTTGGGGATGCTGTAGCATGTAGTGCCCAGGATTTAACCACAGTCCCCACACTTGCCTAAACTTTCCTAAGCAGCTGTTTTAGACCATTAAACTATCTTACTTGCCAAAAAATAAGTCATATTTCTGACATATATTCAGTGCATAGGCCTTTCTTTGATTTTATGATATTTTATATAAAATATACCTTATTTATTTTGCACAGGTTACATTACAACATATGTGTAACCATTGACCATTTGAAATCATTTTTGAAATGAAAATACTATAAAAATGAAACAAAAGTGCCCTCACTTTCATCTAATCTCTTCTTTGTATTCATTCATTTTTGTGCCTGAATATCTTATAAATATCTTTATTTTTTAAGGGATTTTAAAAAAGTAGAAATGATACAGAATTTCACTCAACACTGAAGTAGAGACTCCACAATGATTATTACATTGCATATTGTTTTCTTCAAATTAGCTGCACAGGTTACCAGATGCAAAATTGGTCAAAAAACAGAAAAAGCATGAATTAGGTATTAGCTGTTCCTTTTAGTAAGTTGGCATAAACCAGCAGTATAGTTATCCAAGCTATCCTGTGTAAATATTTTCCCTTTCTTCTTTATTTCTTTTATGATTTCCCTCATCTCAGTTACTCCTTTCCTTTGAACTGTTTCTTTCCCTTTCACAGTATCTATTGTAACTTTGAGAAGTCTTTCAGGTAAGGAGACAATACAATGTTCATAAATGTGGGTCTGGCTCATTTCACTTATGAATATGGTCTCTAGTTATATCCATTTATTTATTAATGCCTTGAATATATTTTTTACAAGCAAGTAATATTCCATGGTATAAAAATACCACATCTTCTTATCCATTCTTCAGTTTATTGGCATTTGGGTTGTTTCTAAGTTTTAGCTATGAGAAATTGTATTGCTAGAAACATGAAAGAATATATATCTCTGTGGTGCACTTATACTATTATTTTACACAATAGGTGTTCCACAAATATTTTTAAGTTTAGTGCATTGCTGACAGATGAAAACACAAACAATAGAACACAAACTCAAGTTGGAAAACTTCAAAGTCTGTACCAGCCCAATGCAAAAAAATGAATACATGCCAGCTGACTAACGTGTATCACTTTCACTGTAGTTGTCATGGAAACTTTGAAAGAGGTTATACAAGTGCATAAAAATAGGCTGGCAATTCAAAACTAATGAAAAGTTTATTACTGAAAATACCAAGTCTATTTTCCACATCAGGTTCCATCTGTCTGTTCTTCCCTAACACTCTGAAACTGGTCTGTATAATTTTGCTTCTCGGTCTGTTTTTGGTTTGCCTCACTAGTGATAGTGATGATACATCTGCTCTGCTTTACTTCAAAAGTTCACTGCAGTTGAGAGCACTCTATATTATTTTTAAAGCTAGCAGCAATTTTAAAACATGCACCTTCCTATTACATTCAGCTAGCTTTCCATTGTTTCATAAAAGGGAGTGGTGAAAGAGGCCAACTTCTAAACTATATTCTTATTCCACAGTCAAAAACCATCAAGCAGTACATAGAGTTCAGTGTGTTAAGTTTATGACACTGGCTTTTTTTCATGAAACTGAATTGTAAGAAGCTTTAGAATATGTGTTATTTTTTCAAATCTAGGGAAAGATAAAAGAGAATAGAAAAATATATACGTATAGGCAATACACATATATTTTATTTCTGTTTTTTTTTTTTTTCCAGATCTGGGGATTGAACTCAAGCCCTTGCGCTTGCCAGGGAAGTGCTTATACACTAAGGCATCTTCCTGGCCCATTAGTTTGGTTTTAATCCTGCTTTTACTTGGAGGCTGTGAAAATAAATGCTTGGCTATCAAAACCACACCTAACAGAAGAAAGAGGCAAGTATTTATGCTAGCAGCACTTACAAGGAAGGTTTTCAATAGCCTTCTAAAATTTCAACATACATTGAAAGTTTGTATTGGTGTTGATTTGCCTTATGGTAAAAATACTTTTAAATTGTTAATTACCTTTTAATCTCCATAGCAGAAATTATTTATTTATTTATTTATTTTTAAATTCATACATAAAAGAAGTTTATTTTTTTAAAACATTGAATTTTACTATTTTTTCATTATTATTATTTTTATTGAAGAACAAATAGCAATGAGACAGTCTGAAGACAAATTAACAGGATATCTTCAATAAATCAATATATTGCAAAATGTTTTTGTAATGTTTTGGTGTTGTACAAGGTGCATACATGATATTATACCTACAGGCATTATTATAGCAGATATCTCTAATCAGTGAATTAAGAGAGTGTAGCTACATACTTACTTTTTATAGCTGAATTATGTCACATATTCAATAATTAATACTTTCTACCTTGTTATCTCCCTAGTGTTTGTCCATAATACTAGAAGCAAACATAATATCTTGTCCAACCACCATTAGTGCAAATCTTGCTTCTCATAGAGTTATGCAGAAGCACTGCATATTTATCCTAACTGTACTGTTTATATACACACATCATGATTCTTCCTTTGTATAACCCCCCTTTTTTTTTTGTCTGGACCTGTTAAAGATGAGCACTCCATTGTCATTAAACCATTTTAGGTGCCTGAACTAGGCGACACAATCCAACACAGTCCAGCATTCCACAGTAATAGTGAGTTATCTGAAGAAGTTGTTGACTGTAGCCATTTACAGCTCAACTTATTATTATGGCCCTGCACTGTATACCTCATTTTTATACTTTTCTGCTGGATGGTTAAGACTGAGATAGAGCAAGACCTATATACCGAAAAATGTAGCTTTTGTTTCTGATGAGGTCAGTGAAGTCCCCTCAGGGTTTATCTGGTTATCCTGTACCTTACTCTGTAGATCCTTTGTCTGTGTCATCTATGCGGTTGAGTCACAGCCAATGCTTGACGAGTTTGCTCTCAATGAGAGCCTGAGAGAAAGTTTTCTCTCCATGTGACTCTCCCCAAGCACACTATACATCATCAATCTCTTTCCTCCATGGATCCATAATCTCCTTGATCAGAAAATTTGGGGCACAACTGAGTTTCATGGTGTTACACTACAAGTTCTCCTATGCCCTGAGTCTTGAAAGGCTAGAGCCAAAATGTTGGCTGGCCTTGAAGCTCTTCTATTTCTCCAATTTTGATCTGTGAGAACTTAGGTTGTTGACCATCCAGAAGAAAAGATAATTAGTACCCTGGAGCATATGCCATTCGGCTTGCCCTAACTACATGACTCAATTTTTTTTAGTTGTTGTTGTATATTTCTATTTGTATTTCTTCTTTTGACTTCTTTTACTAGGGACATTATACAATATTTGCACATGTGTGTCTGGTTTATTTCACTGATGAATATATGTTCAACTGGCATCCACTTCAATATAAATGCTTCAAGTTTATTATTCTTTATAGCTGATAACACTTCATTATGTAGAAATATCACATCTTTTTCAAACGTTCCTCATGTGATGGACATCTTGGTTGTTTCCAATATTTTGCTATCACAAATTCTGCTGCTATCAACATAGGTGCACATATATCACTATGATATAATGTTTTCCGTTCCTCTGGGAAAATTCCCAGTAGGGGGATAGCTGGCTTGAATGGGATTTCCAGTCTTACTCATTTGAGGAGTCTCCACACTGATCTCCAAAATGGTTGTAACAGTATACATTCCCACCAGCAGTGAAGTGTTCCCTTTTCCCCACAACCTCTCCAACATTTGTTGTTGGTAGATTTGCTTGTGATGGACATTCTTTCTAGAATGAGATGATATCTAACTGCAGTTTTTATTTGCATTTCACAGATGGCTCACTATGTGGAACATTTTTCATATATTTATTCACTTCTTTAATTTCGTGCTCTGAGAAGTGTGCATTCATTTCAGATGCCCATTTCTGAATTGGGTTTTTAAATTTGAGGGCCCTGTTATATCTTAGTTCTTTACATATTCTACACAGAAGATCTTTGTCTGATTGCTTATTGTTTAGATTATTTTCAAAATTAGTGGGTTTTCTATTCACTTTGTTGACAATTTCTTTTGACGTGCCGAAATTCCTCAAGAAGAGTTGATCCCAATTGGTGATTCCTTTTTTTTTTATATATATTTTCCTGTTTTTTTTTTCATTTATTTTTATTTTATTGAAATACAAATGTCAATCAGACAGTTTCAAAACACCATAACCATACAGAGTCGATGAAATAATACATTGCAAACTGTTTTCATAACGTTTGGTGATTCTTTCAAGTGTTTTCCGTGCAATTGTATGTTTGTTCATGAACTCTTTACCTGCCGCTATGTCTTCAAGAGTTCCTCTTACTTTGTCTTCCAGGAGATTAAGTGTTTCTGTTTTAATATTTAGATCTTTAATCCATTTTGACTTTAGTTGATAGCAATGGGTCAAGTTTTAGTTTTTGGCTTGTAGAAAGCCACGTTTTCCAGCACCATTTGTTAAAGAGGCTGTCTTCCCTCCAGTAAGCTTATTTGGCCCCTATGTCGAAGACAAGATGGCTGAGTGTGATCGTAGATGCCCCTGCATCTTCTAATGTATTCGATTGATCCTCAGGTCTATTTCGTTGCCCGTACTATGTTGATTTTATCACAGTGGCTTTGCAGTATAATTACAAGTCAGGAACTGTGATGCCTCCTGCCTTGCCTTTATTGGCCAAAGTTGCTTCTGCTATTCTATGTCTTTTGTAGCTCCAAATAAATTTTAGGACCAATTTCCTAGGGCTGAGAGGTATGTTGGTGGCAGTTTGATAGGGACTGCATTAAAACTGTAAGGCAATTTTGGGAGTTGATGTCTTCATGATATTGGTTCTTCCTATCCAGGAGCATGGAATATCTTTCCATTTTCTGCAATCCTCTGTAATATCTTTTCTTAGGGTATTGTAATTTTCTGTGAAAAGATCTTTGACTTCCTTGGTTAAGTGAATTCCAAGGTATTTCATTTTCCATGGTGCTATTGTAAAAGGTATTGTTTCTATTGCTTCCCTTTCAGTGTGCTTGTTATCTGTGTAGAGGAATGCTATTGACTTTTGAGTATTGACTTTGTATCCTGCTATGCTACTGAATTTCCGTATCAGTTCTAGTAGTTTCTTGGTGGAATTTTTGGGATCTTCCAAGTAAGGTATCATGTCATCTGCAAATAGTGATAATTTAACTTCTTCTTTATCTATTCTTATTTCCTTTATTTCTCCCTCTTTTCTAATGGTGTTGCTAAGGATTCCAAGACTATATTGAATAGGAGGGGTGATAGAGGACATCCTTGTCTTGTACCTGATGTAAGAGTAAAAGATTTCAGTTTTTCCCCATTTAGGATTATATGAGCTTTTGGGTTGTCATAGATGGCTTTTATCAAGTTAAGGTAGAGTCCATCTATTCCAATTTCCTGTAGGACCTTGAACATGAATGAGTGTTGGACTTTGTCAAAGACTTTCTCTGCATCAATTGAGATGATCATGTGGTTTTTAGATTTCAGTCTATTAATATAGTGTATTACATTTATAGATTTTCA